>SJYQ01020968.1:0-68689 GCA_006410935.1 Redunca redunca
CTGCCCCCAACCCCTCCCAGCATCAGAGTCTTTCCCAATGAGTCAACTCTTCGCATGAGGTGGCCAAAGTACTGGAGTTTCAGCTTTAGCATCATTCCCTCCAAAGAAATCCCAGATCTGCTTCAGAATGGACTGGTTGGATCTCCTTGCAGTCCAAGGGACTCTCGATTAGGGACTAGAATTTTGTGAAATGTTTGTATTTTGTAAGGGCACTGGGGATTGGCATATGTATTCTTCACTTTTTTTAATTGAAGTATAGTTGATTTACAATGCTATGTTAGATTCAAGTGTACAACAAAGTAATTCAGTGATTCAAAGTGATTCACACACACATATATGTGTGTGTACAATATATATATTCTTTTTCAGATTCTTTTCCCTTATATATTATTATAAGAAATTGAGTATAGTTCGCTGTGCTATACGGTAGGTCCTTGTCGGTTAACTAGTTTATATATACTAGTGTTGTCTATACTAGTATAATCCCATATGCCTGCTAATTTATCTGTCTCCTCCTTTCCTCTTTGGTGACCATAATTTTGTCTTCTGTGAGTCTATCTCTATTTTGTAAATGAGTTCATTTGTATCATTTCTTTTAGATTCCACACGTAAGTGATATCATATGATAATAGTCTTTCTCTGACTTAGTGTGATAATCTCTAGGTCCATTCCTTTTGCTGCAAATGGCACTATTTCATTCTTTTTAATGGCTGAGTAGTATTGTATATCTGTAGCACGTTTTGTTTATTCGTTTCTCTGTCTGGGGACATTTAGGTTGCTCCCATGTCTTGGCTATTGTGAATAGTGCTGCTATGAACATTGGGGTGCATATATATTTTCAAATTAGAGTTTTCTCCAGATATATGGCATGTGTATTCTTAAAAAGGCGCCTCAAGGGTCTCTGAGTCTTCTTTCTCCCATGTAGTTCAGAGCCTCAGGGTATAATACAGAGGCTCAAGATCATGGGGAATAAAAGTTCTTTTGATGCAGGAACAGGTTTTCCAAACCCCACATGCATCATTCAGTCAAAATAAAGGGACAAAAGGCACCATGAAGGAGCTGTGAGAGAACAAAAAAGAAAGAGTGCAGACCAAGCCAGACACATGGACTTGAGATGTTGCAGACACACCTTTGACCCCTCTCCCTCCTGTCTCTGGGCAGTACAACTCTGCCCACTTCTGACTGTGCATCCTCCTCTAAAGGGCCTGCCAACATCATTAATTCTGTGTCTCATTTCTCTTCCTAGACTGCAAGCTTCCAGAGGGCAGGACTGTATCTTTTCTTTCCACCTGTCTAGTGCCACATATCAGCCTGGCATGTTGCTGAATTCAGGGAGGGATGTGTGTTTATAATCTTCACACGGATATCTCCATCAGGATGCCCCAGAAGCACCTTAAACTCGAGGTGATTTGACTTGATCCTTGTATCAGGATTCTGCTCAACCTTGTGCTTCCATTTCTATATTGGTTGGTGGAATCCAGACACACAATCAGGGAGCTGATGTTTTCCAGCCTTCATAATACTTGACTGCTCAGTAGCCACAAATGCACTTCTTCCTTTTTAGATGTCCTCATTTCCTGGGTCAGGAGTTTCCTTCCACCTTTCTGACTGCTCTTCCTCAGCCAGTCCAATTCCACAGGGCCAGTTCCCTCAGTCCTAACCCATCCACAAGGGATGACGGCTTCCAGCTCCATCAAGGTCCCAACAGCTCTCTGATCTCTACCAGCCTGAGCTCTACAACTGTGCCTCCACTCACCTCTCAGACCTCTCCACTTGGCCAACACCTCTCATCAAACATATCCAAAAAGGAGCCTTCCTTCCCCACCCCCAGCTCAGTTAATAGAACTTACTCTTCCAGCCAGAGGTCCGCGTGCATTGTTCACACTTCCATCTTTTTCACTACTCATATCCAGCCAATTCATAAATCCCATTTTTGCTTCCAAAAACTTTTCCTCTCTCACTGTCTTAATCTAGTCTGTCTTGATTCCTTCCTGAACTCTGTAGGAAGTCTCCTAATTTGTCTGTCTATAATCTCTTTGCCCTATACAATATATTCCTTACACTAAAAAAATCAAAGCAATTAAACTCACAAATCTGCTCACCTGAACTTTTCAGTGTCTCACCACAAATCATGGTTTAAAGACAAAATGCACCACATCAATCCAGACATGCAGATAAACGATGTATATCTTCGATGAGTGGGATGACCTTAGGGAAGCATGCAGAATGGTCTGTATACAGATGAAGGAGTGGATCCTGTAACTAGGAGGGAAATGATATCCGAACAGTGAGTCCCATGCTCTATGCAGGTAGAGAATGGTCTCTGGGTGAGTTTCTTGGTCAGAACTTAGGACACTTAAACCCTGAGTTTTCAGTGGGGCCAAGGCATCAGAGAGGCCCTAAGAGTTGGCCAAGCAATTCTCTAGTCAAAGACAAGAAGTCAGGGCACAGTAGGAGACTGGTGCCATGTGGAGAGACTGCTATTAGTTGGAAAAAAGGCTTTCGAGGAACAGGAGCGTCTAAACTAGATTGTCACGTATGAAGTGATATACTGTGTGCCCCTGGCCCCTGACTTCTCCCCCATCCCCTGTCCTTGTCCTTCAGCAAGGTCTACTACAGGGCTGGTTGATCTCTTTGTTTTTGCTGTTGTTTTAAGTGCAAATGGTTGGAGGGGTTACATTTCCCTTCTGGATCGATGCAGTATAAAACAGGCTTCTTTTCTTTCTGACTTACTTCACTCTGTACAATATGCTCTGGGTTCATCCTCCTCATTAGAACTGTCTCAAATGTGTTCCTTTTCATTGCTGAGTAATATTCCATTGCATATATGTACCACAATTTCTTTATCCATTCATCTATTGATGGAGATGTGAGGGAAGTTCAAGAGAGAGGGGGGACATATGTATACCTATGGCTGATTCATATTGATGTATGGCAGAAACCAACACATTATTGTAAAGCAATTATCCTCTAATTAACAATAAACAAATTAAGGAAGAAACAGAGGCTGCAACAGGGATGCAAGACCATTTTGATCTCCATAAGGCCAAATTCACAGGCTTTTGGGAAAGGGTTTGGGCTTTAAGGGAAATAGAATTGGGGGTTTGAAGCAGTATAGACTGGAACATAAATTTTTCCTGGCATGGAGCTTACTCTTACCTCCAAACATCTGGGCTACACTAGGCTTCTCCTGGGCTGGGGAGGGGTCAGGAACCATCAGAGAGGACTTTTGAACCGAGCCTTCTCAAAGGATAGGTGAGGGTTTTCAAAGTCAGAGGGAGGCATTTCAGAGGATTGAATGTAATGTGGGAAGATGCAGAGTTGAGAAGGGTCCTAGCTTGAGTGGTTTGTGAACCACAGAGGGTAAATAGGGCCCTGCCAGGAGCTGTGGTCCAGAGTTATGCACTGTTACAGCCCAGCTCTGACAATGCCTGGAACAGACTTTCCAACCACACTTAGATCTGTCTTTTAACATTAGCCAAGACAACCATTTTCCCCTGCAATCAAAGACAGAGTGGAGGCCAGGGGAGCAGAATCATAACTGCCTCAAATCAAGAAGTGGTAGCTTATTCCTTTGTCATCAGACAGTTTAACAATCGATGGGCACCAAGCTGACATCTGGCCAAGTGGCATCAGCAGAGCTGTTGTACCACAGACAGTCAGCGTTTCAACAGACCAGGGTCACTAAGAAGAATTGCTACTGGGCACAGAAAAAACAATAACAGTGTCATTTAAAGACAAAGAAGAACCTCAGTTCTGCCAGACCAATGACAGGAACTCATTCATTGCCAGGATGGTTCTACAAAGACCCAAATTACAAACAGGGTGGAAGCGCTGATTCACAGTCTGTTTTCAGCGGCAGAGCATTCATGACACATGGTCTGCATTTATCAGGACAAAGAATACTTGTCCAGATTTTCCCTTTTAAAGATAAAAAATCTTTTTTTTTTTTCTGACTTCCCAGTGGGTTTGTTACGAAATGAATGAAATAACAGGGAAGAATAAATCAGAAGGGACAGGCTTGAAAGTGCAAATTATTGTCATTACCAGGAAGCAGGAAAGGGCATTTTGAAGGTAGAAGTGTGATAGAAAACACTGACCACCACCACTGCCTGCAGATAGCCCTTTCATCCTCAGTTAGGTAATTACCACATTGCTCAGTGAATGAGGACAGCGGTTACATACCGTTTCATCCTGTCACCTTGGCACCCAGCACCTCATGGTTGGGGCACATCCTATCTCTGGGCCAGCGTCGCTTCTTGTCTTTTTGATACACAGCACACGGAGAAGGTCCCCAGGTGCCCAGCCCCGTCTCTCCCTGAGCAAGTACAAAGCTGAGAACTTGCCAACTTGGTGGTACTGTGTAAGAGTCGCCAAAGGCATACTCCCCAGATTGCTCCAATGACAGCAGAGGACAGAGTCTCCTGGACTCGTGGAAGATCTTGAGAGTGGGCAGGTGGGCAGAGGGTGTTTCATGCACAAGCAGACTTCCTGGAGGTGCTCAGGTTGCTGGACTTGTAAACTCTGCTGCCCCTGCCTGGCTGGCTGGCTCTGGGCACTATGATATGAAGCAAGGCAGGGCTGGGTAGAGGAGGGGGCTCTACCTGGCCCCCTGGCTCCATCTCAGGGGGATGGTCCACCTGGCTCCATCCCAGCTCACCTGGCCCTCCAAGCAGAGATTTAACTTTGTCCACTTCAAAGAGCCCCAGGGACATGTGACTGGAAATCCCACTTTCTCAAGGCTGCCCACTGGGTTGTTTTCAGGCAACAGTAATCCAGTGTCTCCTGGAAGTTCAGTTAAGATGGCTGGATAGTGAACTGACATTTTCTCCCTGGGCTGGGGAGAGCAAAGGAAACAGATGAGACAGACAGAAAGCTTTTCCCTAGAGGGATGGAACAGCACTCATCCCAGGGCTCAGTCCATTGACTGGGGCTCTCTGTATTACCCCCGCCCCTCTGCCCTTCTTTCAGCTGCTCTTTAAGCACTGGGTTGCATTTTGAGCATAGCACTGTCCTTGACAGGGATGGTGATGGGGACTGGTGATTTCCCCGGTTGGAGGGGAAATTTGAGTCATCAGAAGTTTACGAGGGGGACTTCCCTGGCAGTCCAGTGTTTAAGATTCCGTGCTCCCAATGTAGGGGGCACAGGTTCGATCCCTGGTCGGGGAAGTAAGATCCCGCAAACTGCACAATGCACCAAAATAAGAAAAGCTTACAAGTTTTTCTAACTAGTGGGTGGTCTCCAGTTTTTTTGGGCCACACATCCCATCAGTGAAAACTGTTTGATAGTGCATCCCCGAAAAATGTATGTTCATTTATAAATTATTACATGCACTTGCATCAATCCATGTATTTAACATTGGTAAAACTTCCACATAAAAAATGAGTTCAAGGATGAATATGTTCTTTCACCTGACTCCAGTGTGCCATCTCCTGTACCCCTTGTGCAATATGTACCCCACTTTGGAAACTGCTTTCTTATGTTAGAGTTCTCCCCAAGTTCTGTTTTTTTTATGGGCAAAGGATGAAGGAGAGAAATCCACTCAGAGAAAAGATGAGTCATGGCTGGGAACACGGGTTTTGTTCAGAAGTCAGTGAAAAAAATAACTTTTCAATGTCTTCCCTGCCTCATCATTGACGGCAGGAAGGAGTGATGGTACCCAAGAACTCTGTGGTAGCTCTTGACCAGCTTAGAGACAGTGCTTTAAGAGGCCAGCTCAAAGTTACTGGTGTCTCATTGGGGCCTACAGATTGGGAGCATCTATGGATACAGGAGCTTGTGCTTTTGGATTCTGGGCAGCCTGGACCGTTTCACTGCCCCCTGACATTGCTCCACAGTCTTTAGAAAAGGGAGGGGAGTGAAGTACAGTTAGGGGGAGCCTCTTGCTTCTCCATTTTGGTGTTGAGATCCCTTCTGTACACTTCAGTGTCAGAAGGATGCTCACCCCCAGCCTTAGATGGGCATGAAGGTGCCTGTGGAGCACCATCTTCAGTTGAGCCGATTGGTCATGGGGTAACTAACCACAGGCTGGAGGTGGGACCACAATGGCCACAACAGGTGAGCCAAATTTGTTCCAAGCACCGGCTCTGTGCCAAGCTCTGTGTGATCATGAATGGAACCCCCTTCCTCAAGGGGCTTTCAGGTCAGTGCAGAAGAAAGATAATCACATACGTATATGCAGTGCAGGGAATGTCTTCGTTGGAGGTTTCCTCAAAGGAGATTCTGCACTGAGTAGTTAATTTGGGAGGTGACCCCAGGGTATATGCTGAGGGAGGGAGAACATGAGAGAGTGAAGGGAGAAAAAGTCACAAGAAAGCATCAATGAACAGGTTACCACTGTGGGGACCTGGACCTCCACCCTGCAGGGCACTCTCTGAGGGACTCTACTAAGCAGTGCTACTCAAAGTGTGGCCGCAGGACTGAAAAAGGTCAATTTTCATTCCAGTCTCAAAGGGCAATGCCAAAGAATGTGAACTGAGAACTTCCACGTGTACAAACTGGGTTTAGAAAAGTCAGAAGAACCGGGGATCAAATTGCCAACTTTTGCTGGATCATGGGAAGAACAAGGGGATTCCAGAAAAACATTTACTTCTGCTTCATTGACTACCCTAAATAAAGCCTTTGACTGTGTGGATCATAACAAACTGTGGAAAATTCTTAAAGAGATGGGAATACCAGACCACCTTACCTGTCTCCTGAGAGACCTGTATGAAGGTCAAGAAGCAACAGTTAGAACTGAATATGAAACAACTGACTGGTTCAAAATTGGGAAAGGTGTATGTCAAGACTGTATATTGTCACCTTGCTTATTTAACGTACATGCGGAGTACATCATCCGAAATGCCAGGCTAGATGAATCACAAGCTAGAATCAAGATTTCTGGGAGAAATATCAACAACCTCAGATATGCAGATAATACCACTCTAATGGCAGAAAGTGAAGAGGAACTAAAGAGTCTCTTGATGAGGGTGAAAGAGGAGAGCAAAAAAGCTGACTTAAAACTCAACATACAAAAAACTAAGATCATGGCATCCACTCCCATCACTTCGCGGCAAATATATGGCGAAAAGGTGGAATCAGTGACAGGTTTTCTTTTCTTGGACTCCAGAATCACTGTGGACAGTGACTGCAGCCATGGAATTTTTAAAAGACGCTTGATCCTCGGAAGAAAAGCTATGACAAACCCAGACTGCTGCTAAGTCGCTTCAGTCGTGTCTGACTCTGTGCGACCCCATAGATGGCAGCCCACCAGGCTCCCCCGTCCCTGGGATTCTCCAGGCAAGAACACTGGAGTGGGTTGCCATTTCCTTCTCCAGTGCATGAAAGTGAAAAGTGAAAGTGAAGTCACTCAGTCATGTCCGACCCTCAGCGACCCCATGGACTGCAGCCTTCCAGGCTCTTCCGTCCATGGGATTTTCCAGGTAAGAGTACTGGAGTGGGGTGCCACTGCCTTCTCCACAAACCTAGACAGCATATCAAAAAGCAGAGACATCACTTTGCTGACAAAGGTCTGTATAGTCAAAACTACGGTTTTTCCAGTAGTCGTGTATGGATGTGAGAGCTGGTCTATAAAGAAGGCTGAGTACTGAAGAATTAATGCTTTTGAATTGTGGTGCTGGAGAAGATTTTTGAGAGTCCTTTGGACAGCAAGGGGATCAAACCAATCAATCCTAAAGGAAATCAACCCTGAATATTCATCCAAAGGACTGGTGCTGAAGCTGAAGTTCCAATACCTTGGCCACCTGATGCAAAGAGCTGACTCACTGGAAAAGACCCTGATGCTCGGGAAGATAGAAGGCAAAAGGGGAAGGGAGTGACAAAGGATGAGATAGTTAGATAGCCTCACCAACTCAGTGGATATAAATTTGAGGAAACTCTGGGAGATAGTGGAGGACAGAAAAGCGTGGCATACTGTGGTCTGTGGGGTCACAAAGAGTTGGAGAAGACTCAGGGACTGAACAACAACTCAAATTATGACCGGCGGCAGCAGCATCACTCAGGAGCTGGTTAGAAATGTAGCATCATGGGTCCCACCAGGCCTGCTGAGTCAGAATTTGCACATTAAAGTTTGAGAAGCACTGCCTTTAATCTTTCATCTTTATCAAACATGATAACATATTTTTCTATATCTGAGGACTTGATTCTACCAAACCTGATCCTTCTGAATAACTTCTTTGGGATTTTCAATGTTTGAAGTGCATATTAAAGTTTTTCCAGTCCCTTGAAAGCTCTTTAAAATGCAACACCATTTACCTGCACTTTATCATAATTACAACTCAATTGCAGTGACAGAAGGCTCACGAAACCTACTGTTCTGTAAAATGCAAATTTTGTATGGGAAATACTTCCCCTGGGAGAAAATAAAGTGGCTGTCATTTGAAAAGTTATTTTTAAAGGAATGTACCTAGTGCCTCCTGTACTTTAAAGTTTTGTCAAAAATTTCAAGGAATTAGAGGACCCTTTGTGAAAGATCAACATGTACACAGAAAGATACTTCAAAAATGTAACAGAAGTTCCATATTTAACAAAATGTCAAAGACAAGTAGTTCAATAGTTGCTTATATACCCTTTATATTTGTGTGTGATTTTACTTTTGATACCCACTCATCTTCATTTCATCACTAACACAAGGATTAATCTAAGGTTATAAAACTAATTTTTCACATAGTGTATCAGTTAGCTATTACTCCATAGTAAGCAATTCCCAAATTCAGTGCTTTAAAGGAGCGATGATTTATTCTTGTTCTTATGTCTACATGTTGGCTGGGGTGGCTTTGATGACCTCCTGGGCTCAGTAGGCTTGGCTAAAGGTTGGATCTGAATCTGTTCCTCAGGTCAGTGGGCTGCCTGTGGCATGTTCTCATTCAGTTCAGTTCAGTTCAGTCGCTCAGTCATGTCCGACTCTGCGACCCCATGAATCACAGCATGCCAGGCCTCCCTGTCCATCACCAACTCCCAGAGTTTACTCAAACTCATGTCCATCGAGTCGGTGATGCCATCCAGCCATCTCATCCTCTGTCGTCCCCTTCTCCTGCCCCAATCCCTCCCAGCATCAGGGTCTTTTCCAATGAGTCAACTCTTCGCATGAGGTGGCCAAAGTATTGGAGTTTCAGCTTCAGCATTAGTCCTTCCAATGAACACCCAGGACTGATCTCCTTTAGGATGGACTGGTTGGATCTCCTTGCAGTCCAAGGGACTCTCAAAAGTCCTCTCCAACACCACAGTTCAAAAGCATCAATTCTTTGGCACTCAGCTTTCTTCACAGTCCAACTCTCACATCCATACACGACCACTGGAAAAACCATAGCCTTGACTAGACGGACCTTTGTTGGCAAAGTAATGTCTCTGCTTTTGAATATGCTATCTAGGTTGCTCATAACTTTCCTTCCAAGGAGTAAGCGTCTTTTAATTTCATGGCTGCAGTCACCATCTGCAGTGATTTTGGAGCCCCAAAAAATAAAGTCTGACACTGTTTCCACTGTTTCCCCATCTATTTCCTATGAAGTGATGGGACCAGATGCCATGATCTTCGTTTTCTGAATGTTGAGCTTTAAGCCAACTTTTTCACTGTCCTCTTTCACTTTCATCAAGAGGCTTTTTAGTTCTTTGCTTTCTGCCACGAGGGTGGTGTCATCTGCATATCTGAGGTTATTGATATTTCTCTCAGCAATCTTGATTTCGGCTTGTGCTTCTTCCAGTCCAGCGTTTCTCATGATGTACTCTGCATATATGTTAAATAAACAGGGTGACAATATACAGCCTTGATGTACTCCTTTTCCTATTTGGAAGCAGTCTGTTGTTCTATGTCATGTTCTCATAGGGAATGGCAAATATAAATGGACCAACCCAACTCCATAAACATATTTCAAGTCCCTTATGTAGCTCTTGTTCTATTAATAACATCTCATAAGCCAAAGCAAGTTACATGACCAAGTCCAAACCAAGGGTTCAATAATGCTATTGTCTGGATGTTTGTGTCCTCTCCAAATTCATGTGTTGAAACCTAACCCCTGAGGTGTGATATGAGGAGGTAAGGCCTCTGGGAGGTAATTAGGTCAGAAAAGCTCCACTCTCTTGGCTGGGATTAGTGCCCTTTTAAAGGAGGCTCCAGTGAGAACCCTCTCCTTGTGAGCACACATGAGAAGTCTGCAGTAGCCTTTCCCCAGAACCAACTATGCTGGCACTCTGATCTTGGACTCTCAGCCTCCAGAGCTGTGGGAAATACATTTCTGTTGTTTATAAACTTCCCAGTCTTCGGTATTTTTGTTATAGCAACCAGAGATGGAGAAGTGTGCTCCACCAACCACAAGGCAAGTGACATGACCAAGACCAGCTCCAGTGGAGTGAGGCAGTGCACTCCTCCCAGAGTTAGGGGGGTAAGGGAGTGAATATTTGCAGAAAAATAATCTCTTCTACCATGAGTAGAAAAACTGAGGCACAGCATTTTGCAAAATAAAGCATTGGTGCTGATATGCAAATGTTTCGTATTCCAAGAGAAAAAGGAGGACACTGAGGACCTATAGTTACCAAGCCTTCTGCTGAGAATTTCCTTGTGTATTACTTCATTGAACCTTTTATCTTTTAAAAAATATTTATTTATTCATTTGTCTTGGTGGGTCTTTGTTGCTACACACCGGCTTTCTCTAGGTTCAGTGAGCGGGGGCTACTCTCTGCTGCAGTGCACAGGCTTTGCTTGTTGCGGAGCACAGGCTGCAGGCGTGGGCTCAGTGGTTGTGGCACACAGCCGGCTTAGTTGCTCCATGGCATGCAGGATCTTCCTGGAGCAGGAATCAAACCAGTGTTGCAAGGTGGATTCTTAACCACTGGACCACCAGGGAAGCCCTTCACTGAACCTTTTAACAATGCCAGGAGGAAGCTATTTTAACTCCATTTTACAGATGAGGTGCTAGGTCACCGAGCTGGCATGCGGGATGTCAAAGAGTAGAGCTCAGTGTTTTCTGGCAGCCTTCAAATGCTATGAATACTGGGTCACTTTTTTCTTTTTTTTTTTTTGGCATGGCAAATCAAGCTCTTTTTTCTTAGGGGAAAATACTATCTTTACTCTGTTCCTATTTATCCTGGATACAGGAAGAGCTGTAAATTTTCTATAAGTTTAGTTGCCTATCACTCTTGACACCCTAATTGTTGATTCAAACTGGTTCTCTTGAGTACTTGGAGTGTCAACACACATTGGCTGCTCAATACAAGTTTTCTGGGCTTCTGGGTTAGGGTAGCCAAATGCTTGGGTAACAGGACTGTGTCTGAACCCTCTTAGCTGTTTCCATGTCTTGCTGTCCTATGGGAATGTGGTTGGGGACGGGAGGCAGTATAGAGAAGTCAGGAATTCTGGTCTGGAAATGCTGCCCAGAGAATATCTCAGAGGGTCTCGTGGTGTTGTTCTCCCTGCTGGCCACATCTGAAATGCCCCACCAAACTAAGTGTTAACTTGTTGTGAATGTTTAGCAAATATTGTGCCAGGCACGTTAATGGGAGCATCGTCGTTGCTGTTCACTCACCTAGTCGTGTCCACTCTTTGGGACCCCATGGACTACAGCACGCCAGCCCTCCCTGTCCCTCACCTTTTCCTGAAGTTTGCCCAAGTCCATGTCCGTTGCATCAGTGATGCCATCCAGCCATCCCATCCTCTGATGCCCTCCTCTCCGTCTGCCCCCAATCCTTCCCAGCATCAGGGACTTTTCCAGTGAGTCATCTGTTCACATCAGATGACCAAAATACTGGATTTTCAGCTTCAGCATCAGTCCTTCCAACAAGTATTCAGGGTTGATTTCCTTTAGGATTGACTGGTTTGATATCCTTGCTGTCTATGGGAGCATTGAGGAAGGTAAACTGAGGATGGGAGGTGACTGGATTTACTCCCTGAATCTGTGTTTTTGCAGGGGATTGTGATGCCCACTCGAGCTTGAATACTGTTGTGTCAGCCTCTCAGGCAGAGAAGGCTCTCAGCTGCTTTTTTTTAAAGCCATAGTTGATTTGCAATGCTGTGTTAGTTTCAAGTGTGCAGCTTCAGATCCTTTTCCATTATAGATTATTACAAGATATTGAATATAGTTCCCTGTGCTATACAATCAATCCTTGTTTATTTTATGTACAGTGATTTGCGTCTGTTAATCCCGAACTCCTAGTGTATCCCTCCCCACCTTCCCCTTCAGTAACCATAAATTTGGCTTCTATGTCTGTGAATCTGTTTCGTTACTTAGCTGATCTGCATCATTTTCTTTGGACTCCACGTGTAAGTGACATCATATGACATTTGTCTTCCTTTGTCTGATTTACCTCACTCAGTATGACCGTCTCTAGGTCCATCTGCTCTTTGCTGCTGTTTTCTTCCCTCATTCACTGCAGTTTTGTCGTGGGTTCCTACTCGCATCCGGGGATGGGAGAGGCCAGTGTGTGAGCAGGCCAGCCTCAGAGGACCAACAGCTGCCTCTGAGCCTGTGAAAGGCTCTGAGAGAGTCACTGCCCTGCTTCCCACTCAGCTACACCGTCCCCGTGGAGGTGGGAGCGGCTTTTCCACAGGTGTCCAGGCTTCCCTCCAGGGTCTAACCCAGGGTTCTCAGACTCAGCACCACTGACATCTTCAGCTGGATAACTCTTTGTTTGGGGAGCTACTGTCCTGTGCGCTGGAGGGTGTTTAGCAGCGTCCCTGGCCGCTCTTTACTCTGCGCATGTCCTGCCCCCAATAAGTTGTGACAATGTCCCCGAGGCACACAGATCACACTGCCCCTCCTCCTGCTTTGAGAACTGCTAGTCTTACCTGAGTGAGGTGGTCCTGGGTGATTCTGTGCTCAGGAATACAAGCAGTGGAGAGGTGAGTGGTATAACCAGAAGGAACATGGGGTATGGGGCAACCGTGGCTTTGAATCTTGGCCCTGCCAATGACTAGCCGTTGACTCCCCTACTCCTTCTTCATTCCCGGTCTTCTGTAACCAAAAAAACCAAAACCAAAACAAAACAAAAAAAATCACACACCCACAAACATTATTTTCATAAATGACTTTTACTTCTTTATCATTTTTCTTGACAGTAATTCTTGGCAATGTGCATATAACATGAAGGCAAGCATACTTTCAGAAATCATCAAAGATATGGTCCTATTGGCCTCATTTTCTTAAACCTTTAAAATATTTTCATTTATAAAAATTAATCTAAATATAAATATTGACACTGAAGATCAAAATCACTTGATGACAAAATAATTCTTCTGGAACTATAACATATGCTTATGGATTTTAATAGTAAATTAAATCTTTGCACTTATTTGGCACAAGGAAACCTTTATAAAAATTCAAATGCCATAGAGCAGGCTTCTTCTTTTTTTTTTTTTTGCAAGGCTTACACAGTACACATTTTTGTCAAGGAAAACTGAATATTTTAACACTGTAACACAACAGTAGTTGCTTTTCATGCCTCTTAAAGAAAACGCTCTATTTGGAACTCAGATCTTTTTTGTTGTGTTTTAAAATTGTGTATTTGTTTGCTTTTAACCACGCCAACAGAACAAAAAGCCAAAGATTTACTTTATTTCAAAGGACTCATTTCTGTTGGATAACACATACACAGCATCAGCAAGGAGTATTACTGGAAGATAGGTAGACCCCCATCAGGAATGGATCATAACACACATTTCAGCAGCAAGTCAGGTCTGGAAATGTGCACAGCAGCAAAAGAACACAGAAGTTGAAAGCAACAGAGAATGAGGCTTTGTCAGGCGTTCAAATTATACTTAGCTTAAAGGTCTGATTTTGGCAAATTAATCACTCTGGCCCTCAGTCTCCTCATCTGAAAAATGGGGATACCCACTGAATAGGGTTGCTATAAGGATTAGAATGATAAGTCTATTGCCTCCTTCAGAGCGGTCCTTTAATAAACATCAGTCATGCTATTCTTTTACTTCCCATCTTGTACCTTCTTCCTCAGATTCAAAATATACAAGGAGAAAATTTTTAAAAAGGTTGCTAATACTCAATTAATTGAGTGAAATTCCAATTCCATTTGCTTTTATAAACACACTCTGAACAGTCATGCATTTGAGACCACACAAGGGGAATTAGCTTCAACTCTTGCGTCTGTTGAATTCATAGTTTGTCCTTGCTTTATTCAGACATGCAAGTTTTCTCAGGCTGTTCCTTAACCATTTTTATCTTTAGGGTCATCTAACTACTTCAGCTGAGTATTTACTGGGAGGTGAATTTTGGAGTACAGCATTTCCTTGTGTGGTTGTATTCCGCAATCATCCAGTTACCTAAAACCTCATTTAGACGTGGTCATCGCTAAACCACATCTTACTGATTCTGGACAATGCACTAAAGTTAAGCCAATGGTGGGCTTTCTCAGGCCCCTCTCCCCTTCAGAGCGGGGAGACTCTCAGCGAGTCCAAGGAAGAGCCCTGAACTCTTGATGAGACATTGTTTCAGACAGACCTGGGCATGGCACGGGTGAGTGAGAGCTTTCTGTCCTGTGGCTTCCAACTGTAAAGTGATGGGAGGAACTGGTGGTGTGGTGGGCGAGAAGCCAGCAGGAGTGAGGCGGCTAGAGGGAGACTTTGATAGTTGAGGGCTCCCCAAGTTAGACAGTCCCTAGTGCTCACTACAGGGGCATTTCACTTTTCTCCTAAGCATTTGTGGGACAGACATGCCTGTGAGAGATGAATAAGAACTGATGACTTAAATGTTAATACCCTTCCCTCCACTATCCCCTGACTGTATCCAGCACTGTATTTTGGGACAAATTGTTGACATGTAATTCTAGTTGAATCAAAAGGGTAAAAATAAAATAAAGTCTTAAAGACAACACACAGTAGCAAAGTGAACAGGGAAAGGATGCATCTGGTGCACAGGGAGCTCTCCTGCTGGAAGCCAGCGTCTTGGTTTTCTGTCTTGGGTTCCCCGGGGAGCCTAAGGCAGAGAGGAGGCAAGACCTTGGTGCTGACGTCTGGGTCTGCTTTCTGGCTGAGGTATCAGGACAGCCCTGTGCAGGGGTGCGCTGCGGCCTCCCCAGGCCCTCTCCTCAGGTGGAAATCCGTACAGTAATTAGATGGCTGTTGGGTCAAGGCACTGTCGTGTACGGCCGGAGGCAGTGGGTCACTGGCAGTGGAGTTCCATGGTGCTAATGCGTCACAGCAGACTCCAGGGTGGGCTCCTGAGGTGAGAAAGCGAGCAGATGCAGTCAGCCACTTGGTGAAAGCAAGGCGAGGCCATTAACAGCGTCTGCTGCTTCTTTATGTCATAAAAGGTATTCATGTCCATTGCCCAGTGAAACAGTTCACAGTACTCAAAAAGTGATGCATTTCCTACACGTACTTCTTAATCCATCTGAAATTCATTTTGGTATATGGAATAAGACAAACTGATTCCCTTCCGACCACATCCCATTGGCTAATTTGCCAAGCACAGTTGTTTTTTTTTTTTGAATTATCTATACCTTCTCTACTGGTTCCTAAGGCTTAAGAAAATCATAAAACAGATTTTCATATGTGTCTGTATCTATTTCTGAGCTTTCTATTCTATTTCATTAATCATCAATTTCTTTACAGTTTTTAATTTATTTAAAAATCTGGCAGGAAAACCATTTTAACATCGCAAATTGCCCTTGTCTATTCGTTCATATTTATTCCTAGATGAACTTTAGTTCCAAGAAAATCTCACTAAGAATTTTATGAGAATTAGATTAAAGTATAAATTAATTTAGAAAGAAACGAATTTTTTTGTGGGATTTATTAGTCATTATCTCAGTATTAAAGGTCTCACTGCATTCCTGTAAAATTTATCTGGTAATTTATTAAAGTACCCCTGCATTTAATTTGCTAATATTTTATTTAGCATGCCTCACCTCTCTGAAGAAGCACTACTGGTGTGTGATTTGTATGTGTCTGTGTGTGTAAGTGAGCATAGAGATGTGTACACACTTACCAGCCCCATCAGGCTTTGGTTGTTGGGGTTTTAACAGTTTCAGAACATGTGAGATTATTTTGAGGACTGGGGTCACAGAGGGTAGTTTTATACTTTCTACCTGTGGGAATTTATTGAGGCTTTCTTTGTAGTTGGTATAAAATCAGTTTTTATCAATGGCCCATTGATGTTTGGAAAGAAAGTGAAATCTCTGTTAAGTATAAAGTTAGATATGTTTTTTTAGATATATTTATTAATTAAAACTTAATAATCACACTATTCCAAATTATCTAATTTGTACGTATTTCTGGTGTACTGGGCTTCCAAGGGCTGATAAGAGAATTTTAAAGTCACTAACCATGGCACATTAAATTGCGTTGTTTGCCAGTTCAAGAAAGGCTCGTGATTTCGTTTATTTTATCAATAGCTAAACATGCTCCCTCCCTGTTTCTTCTGTGTGCTTCCTGGCTTGGATACTACTTTGTTTGAAAGTAGCATTCCTGCCCTTTCTTTTTTGTTTCCATTTATTTAGCAAATATTGTCTATCCTTTCATTTTTAACCTTTCTGTGTTATTTAAAGTTAATTAATTTTAAAAAATGATTTACTGAGGTGAAATTCACAAACATAAAATTAAGCATTTAAAAATGAACAATTCAGCGGCATTTAGTACATTCTCAATGTAACACAGCCACCAGCTCAGTCAAGTTTCAAAACATACTCTCACTCTACAGTAAAACCTCTTATCCTTAAGCATTTATTTCTATGCTTCCTCCTCAGAGCCCCTGCTGCTGCTGCTGCTGCTAAGTCGCTTCAGTCGTATCCGACTCTGTGCGACCCCAGAGACGGCAGCCTACGAGGCTCCCCCGTCCCTGGGATCCTCCAGGCAAGAACACGGGAGTGGGTTGCCATTGCCTTCTCCAATGCATGAAAGTGAAAAGTGAAAGTGAAGTCACTCAGTCTGTATCCGACTCTTTGCGACCCCATGGACTGCAGCCTACCAGGCTCCTCTGTCCATGGGATTTTCCAGGCAAGAGTACTGGAGTGGGGTGCCATTGCCTTCTCCGAGCCCCTGGCAACTACTTATCTATGTTCTATCTCTATGGAAGGTAATTTATTTATTGTTTTATTTTTAAAATAATTTTAAGAGAGGGGGACCTGGAGCTTTATTCTCTTTATTTATTTTTTATTTTATTGACGTGTAGTTGATGTACGATGTTGTATTAGTTTCAGGAGTATAGCAAAGTGATTCAGGTATATATGTGAGCTTCGTGCTCAGTCGTGTCTGACTCTGTGCGACCCTATGGAGTGTAGCTCACCAAGCTCTTCTGTCCATGGGATTCTCCAGGCAAGAATATTGGAGTGGGTTGCCATGCCCTCCTCCAGTGGATCTTCCTGACCCAGGGATTGAACCCAAGTCATGTCTCCTGCATTGGCAGGTAGATTCTTTACCACTAGCACCACTTTGGCCGCCCGGGTGTATGTGTGTATATATATTTCAGATTCTTTTCCCTTATAGGCTGAGTATGGCTCCCTGTGCTATACAGTAGGTCCTTCTTGGTTGTCTATTTTTATATAAACTAGTGTGTATATGTTAATCTCAAACTCCTAATTTATCCCTCTTCCCCACCTTCCCACTTTCCCCTAAGGTAATTTATTTTTAACTGTCTTATTTATAACAGATTCCTTCCCTGGCCCTAGTGGTCTGCCCTTTTTGAGTAATAATGTATCTTTTTAGGTCTTTGCAGTAATGGCCAGGAGCCAGGTAATTGGACTTTGGAAGGTCGGGGTAGTGGCTCGCCAGTGCAGCAAAGGCAGTGGGCATCACAGTTGCCATATGGTGCATAAGAGATGCAGTAACTTGTTATTCAAAAGAGCATGCCCTCCACTGTGCCATTTCCTGGCGCCTGTGTGCTCATGACACAGGGACAGTGCGGGGGGTGGAAGGGAAGGGAGCAACGGGTGATGCATAAAAAGGCAACCAAATAGGTTTGCCTGTGCTTCAGTCTTATCGCCAGCCATCTTCTGCCCCCTCAGCATCATCAGTATCCCCGGGGCAGTTCAGCTGGATCTTGATCTCCACGTAAGCAGCATCGAGCATTTGCAACATTCTGAAGCCTATGTTGGTATAATCCCTTAGCCCTCTTACATGATCTCCAGGTTTATGCAAAGTATCCATTATCCCTTCCTTTGCCACATTTATGGGCAGCCTGCTGACTTTTTTGTAGGAACACAAGTAATTAATAGCTAACAAGAAATGTAAGGAAGAGTGAATATGAACCAAAAGCAGAATAAAAACTTGTACAGCTCAATCAGACCTTACATTTTGTCTACGTGTTTTTATTTCTGTTGTATTAAACCTGGTTCCTAAAAGGAGCTGGAGATATAGCTGAGAGAATGTATTCACATACCCAGGAGTTTAGCAATATAAGGAACCCTGTCATTTAACCAACAGACCATGAGATCATGCAGGAAGTTCTGACTGGGGATCTACAGAAAGAATGGCTGCAGAATGGAGGTGCCATCAATAGTGACAGTAACTGGCATTAAGACAGAGATGACTTACTATCAAATCCTTGGGGGTGCTATTCCTTTCTTTAGTCCCATTTGTTGAGGAGTCTTGGAGAATGAAGTTGCGGTTAAATGTTTTAATGGTGGTTGTTGAAGACGCCTCCATTTTTTCAGCTAAAAGGAAACACGTAGGAATAAGTATCATCTGGAAGCTGGCCTGATGGTTAAGGAAGAAGGAGCAGCTGTCCAGGCTACCCAGATTTTTGTTCTAGACTTGGCATCTCATTCTGGCTCCATAGGTCTGACTGTGGAAACGTTTTGTTCTGTTTATTTATTTTGGGGCAGATCAAATAAAGGCATCATTCATTGGTGGCTTCCTGGCAAAAAGGTAGCTTGGAGATAATCCAATACAGCCTACTAACTCTTATTTGCAATTCTGAAATATAAAAGTCTCAAAAAAAAAAAAAAAAGGCAAATCTTTATGACTTTGGAGTCAAAACTGCCTAATGGCAAAACCTGACATAAGCTGACAAGTGGCCATTTCAGGTCCTTGTCCTAGCCACAGAGCATGAGCATTCTCATACTTGGCTGCGGGGCTACTGATGTGTTTATCAGACGCTATGCGACACCACCGGGAGGGGGCTGTCAGGAAGCATCTGTCAGGGGCACACAGGCCGCATTACCTTTCCAATGTCCAAATGATTCTGAAACACATATAGACCCAAGGCTTTCAAAGTAAGAGCTCATGGATCTGCAGTACATTTTAATTGTTTAGGGCTCATGGACTATAAAGTAGGCATTCAGTAAATGTTTGTTAAACAATGATGGGTAGAGCCAAGACTCAAACATGTGTCCACCGACTTTCTACTCTTTTGCTTTGTAGGTCTAAATTTTTAGTTTGGCATCCTCACTCTGTGGCTTCTGAATCCAGGGAGATGGTTGAAAATGACCAATAGATAAGGGTGATGGGACTGTCATTACTGGAATCCCTCTAAGTTGGGTTAGATGCCCTGAGTTAGATGCTTTCGGCGTGTGCTCACATCTCCCTGACGGTCACCATCCCAGCCCACTCTGACAGCATCCTGCTGCAGGCATCACCACTCTTTCTTAGCCCATGAGTGATGGGGCGGGTCAGAAGTACCAGGGAGTTAATGTCCCTGCCCAAAATAACCTTCAAGCAAAGATGAGAGTTGAAAAACCTCATCTTCCTAATTCTTTGAGCAGGAAAGTGTGAGATACGGTTAATACTGTCTCCCAGAAGTCCCCATCAGGGTTTAGCATCATTTGCACAAAGAAGCAAACTATTAATACTAATCAAAGTACACTGTATTGGCTTAATTTCCTTCCCTGAATCATTTCTCTCTTCCCATATCCATGTTTCTTGAAGTTACCTCCCACATCACATCCTTGTCCCAGGGTCTGCCTCTTGGAGGAATCCAGATCAAGACAGACTCTCCACAAGGGTAAATTCTGGGTGAGAACACCTCATTAGATCTGGTCTTCAACTCAGATCTCTGAGTTACTCTAAATGAATGAGTCAGGCTTGATTCCTGGGTGGCTCTGTGGTCTGATGTAAGCATACCTTTCACCGGTGGAGCAGGCAGTTTCCTCCTCTGCTGCCTCGATGTGTCTATGGTTTGTACCTACAAACAGAACACAGGCATCAGTACACCTTTGTGAAGCCACAGGTGTTTTATCTTCTGCGTTTTCCAGGTCATGCAGTATTCCAGCAGATGGAGCGAGGGACAAACTCACCTGGTTCCTTTGCTTCTGGTTTCGTTTTCTGGTGAGGCGCCCACAGGGTGCTATGTTCAACCCTGCATTGGTCAGGGCTGAAATCCGGCTCTCAATATCAGAAATCTTAATGCAACAGAAAGACAGAATCAGTAGGCACGATGTCCAGGAGGACAGGATCTTTATTAAAAGTGTTATGAACCTATAGAAAACAAATCTGCTTTGTTTTCTGCTCATTCATTCATTCAGCTTCCACCAGGAACGTCTCTACCTGGTACTGTAGTGAAGAAAATAAACCACGGATCCCTCTTTGTAAATTCAATTTTCCAGTTGTTAGCTCTAGAGCATGTCACCCCTGTCAGAGGTCCCTGAGGGATAAATGGAAGCCTGGGGCATGATGGGAACCCTGGCCCAGGGCCACCGGGCTCAGCATAGGGGTGGGGGTGGGGTTGAGGATGGCTTCCCTGGGAGGCAACACGCTGTGAGTTTTGAAAGTCAAGTAGGAGCTGGAGATCCACCCTCCTTCTTCCATGACTCCGAGTTCAAAATCACAGTGCCAGGTGGGAGGCCCAGCAGCACCTGATTCAAGTCCGTTCCCTCTGTGAAGAGGCCAAGTGGCTTTGAGAAACTCCCTCCAGTCTCTGGACATTGGTTTCCTTCACTATAATATCGGAAGGTGAGAAGGAGCTCAGATTTCTTCTCCAACAATTTGTCTTAAGGTAGATACAGAGAACAAGAGTCCACTCAGTGCTAGGAAAGAATCCCCGTCTGTCCATGTCCCCAGGGGTGAAGAAGACATGATCCCTGCTCTTAGAAAAGGGCATCACTGTGTGCCATCACCATGCCGCATGCTTTAAATATGTGAACTCACTCATGCTTTGGTCATAATCCTGTGACGCAGGTACCGTCCTCTTGGATTTACAGACGAGGAAACTGTGGCTCAGAGGGACGAGTGATGCACCCAACATCTCACAGCAGAGCTCAGAATTAATGCCAGTGCCCATGCCTGCACCATGCTGCCCCATCCTCAGAGCCCTCTTGCCAAGACCTGGCATGGGGGACACTGGAGGAGGCAGGAGGAGGCCAGCAGAGCTGAGGGAGGGGGCTATGACGCAGCCTGGGTGTGCTAGGGCATCAGACTGGAGACCTGAAAGCGGGCCCAGCCCAACGTGTGTGCCCTCCACCCCGACGTCTTCACTGCCTTCCCTGTGTCAGTTGCTCAGTTATGTCCGACTCTCTGTGACCCCATGAACTGTACCCAGCCAGGCTCCTCTGTCCATAGAATTCTCCAGGCAAGAGTACTGGAGTGATAGCTAGGACATGGAAGAAACCTAGAGGTCCCTCAGAAGACGAATGGATGAGAAAGCTGTGGTACCTATACACAGTGGAATATTACTCAGCCATCAAAAAGAATGCATTTGAGTCAGTTCTAATGAGGTGGATGAAACTGGAGCCTATTATACAGAGTGAAGTAAGTCAGAAAGAAAAACACCAATACAGTAAATTAATGCATATATATGGAATTTAGAAAGACGGTAATGATGATCCTATATGCAAGGCAGCAAAAGAGACACAGATGTAAAGAACAGACTGTTGGACTCTGTGGGAGAAGGCGAGGGTTGGATGATTTGAGAGAATAGCATTGAAACATGTATATTACCATATGGGAAATAGATGACCAGTGCAAGTTTGATGCATGAAGCATGGCACTCAAAGCCAGTGCTCTGGAACAACCCTGAGGGAGAGGGTGAGGAGGAATGAGAGGGGGTTCAGGATGGAGGGACACATGTGCACCCGTGGCTGATTCATGTCGATGTATGGCAAAAACCACCACAGTACTGTAATTATCCTCCAATTTAAATAAATAAATTAATTTAAGAAAAAAAAAAAGAATACTGGAGTGGGTTGCCATTTCCTTCTCCAGGGGATCTTCCTAACCCAGGGATTGAACCTGGGTCTCTTGCATTGCAAGCAGATTCTACTATCTGAGCCACCTGGAAAGTCCATTGCCTCCCCTGTCCCTAAGCTATTTCGTGCTGCGCAAGACAAATTCTAATTCTGCTGTCATTTACTGAAGGCTTCTTTGGATGAAACCTATGGGGAAAGCTGCTCTAGGAAATGCAGAGAGAAGGTCTGAAAGGGCGGCGGATATGGGAGATGCTTCCCCTATCCTGACAGTCTGACTCAGAGAAGGAGGAGGAGGCAGGTAAAGGCCAGGACTGTGGCAGCTGGTCAAAGAACACTAGTGAAGCTGCCCAGCAGCCAGTCCCCATCAGGAGCCACTGTGCAGCCCTTGTCCCTCACTGCCCCCAGATGCCTTCCTATTCTGATTCCTCAAATTGCACACTGAGGAGGGCATTCCCTTGGTTTAGAGACAAATAGATTGCTGATAGATTGTCAGTCATTAGCAACTGGTGTGAGTGAGACGCCCACATTCTCTCCTGGAAGCAGTTTTGATGGAGGGATTTGCTCAGAGGGCTCTGCTCAGAGAGCTCCTCCCCTTGAAGACAGCAAGTTGCTGATCTCCTGATTTGCTGACTGCCAGGTTCTAGAATAAGAAGGGTTAATTTTTCCTGCTTTAGTCCACAGGCAAAGGATGAAGAAAGAGGAAAAGAGACTGCTGAGCGTTGGTTTTGCCTGCATTTTATCTATCTGTCTATCTGCCTATCTATCTATCATTTTCTGTCTAATTGTGTTCCATTAATTCCTAAGACCGAATATCCAGGGACCCTTAACCTCGCTCTTAATAGAAGGGGATGACCATTTCAGTTCTGAGTTTTCTGGGAGCCAAAGCAAAAAGATCAGTGTAGGACTCTGTGTTCACAGATAAAGACCAAGTATTTAGGAGAATAGCTTTTGCCTGGTATTAAGAGTTAAGAGAGACTTTTCCCAGGAATGCTCACAGAGGTGACCCTGTAGGACACAGTGGCCAGCTGTTCTTAACACGCTGCCCCGTGGATGGTCCTGCAGTCTCCTTGAGCACCGGGCAAGCCTGTCCCAAAGGTAAACTCCAAGGTGAAAGCGTCCCTGGAATCTGACCTAATCTAAGAACATAATTTAGCACATCTACCCTCCAGGCCGGCTTCCCTGGTGGCTCAGAGGTTAAAGCGTCTGCCTGCAATGCAGGAGACCTGGGTTCAATCCCTGGGTTTGGGAAGATCCCCTGGAGAAGGAAATGGCTACCCACTCCAGTATTCTTGCCTGGAAAGCCCCATGGACAGAGGAGCCTGGCGGGCTAAAATCCATGGGGTCGCAAGGAGTCGGACAGAACTGAGCTGCTAAACAACAACAACAAGGCAAGGGCACATTCAAACACATGGGAAATAGATATTTTGGATGCCAGGATTTTCTGCCATAAAACATGGCTCCAGTAATTTAAGCCTAGAAAAATTTGGAAGCACAATAACTAATTATCCAATAAAACCCTCCCAGTCATCCATAAACAATATTACTTCCTGCCAAGGCATTTGAGAAATATTTGCTGCAAAATACACCCCCAGAAAACAAATGATTTGATTCTATTTTATATCACACTGACTATAAATTGATTAAATGTTGAGAGGCATTTGTGGGAAATGATTTTTATTTGAGGAGAGTTGCTCTTCAGTCATTCTTGCTGGTAATAAACAGTCAACAGGGTCATATGCGATGAGCCCATTCCCAGGCCATTCCTAGCACAGAACTGGTGCCCTCCCATTCTCAAGAGTGCTTAATGGCATCAGCAGTTGTGATTTTTGACTCTTTAAAATAGAAATATTTATTAAAAATAATTATCACCAAAGACTGTCATCGTCTCTATCCAGAGATGGTTTCTACTGATGCCCATTCTCCAAATTATGCAAGTTTTGAGATGCAGGGTCTACAGAAATATCAGTGAACCAGGGATCTACGCTGAGCTTATGCTGCAGAGACCAGCATTTTTCGTGGGTCCCTGAATATGCATATGTCCACAGACCCCAGTCTAAGAATCAGTTACTTAGTCTACAGTTGATTCTGATCCAGAATCAGAGGCCAAGAGGCTATCCATGAAAGCTGCCAACAAGCATCTTCAGAAAGTTACAGATAATATAGTAGTTAGTTCTAAAACAGCCACATTGAAAATCATGCAAAATACTGGTCTAAGAATTCTACACTTCATTTTTCATTCATTTATTCCTCTCAATGTTATTGGGCCCCAAACCCATGTCCGGTGTGATGTTAGGCACTAGACTTATGGTGTTAAGCTAGATAGCCAGAGTCCTGTTCTCAAGAAACTTTCAGTCTATCATGGGGAACACTGGCATTAAATAGATAATCAATAGCGTGATAAAGGTTAGGGAGGCTGGTCTTGGGGGTGGGGTGGGAGCCTCTATAGCAAGGGTCAGAGAATTTGTCAAAGAGGAAGATGGCATAGGTTTGGAAGACATATATTATCAAGGCTATAATTCAGGGAGAGGAGGGCTGCACTTTGAAGAGGAGGATTTGGTGGCATCCTGGGAGGACCATCCTGGGAGGGCTTCCCTGGTGGCTCAGACGGTAAAGCGTCTGTCTACAATGCCGGAGACCCGGGTTCAATCCCTGGGTTGGGAAGATCCCCTGGAGAAGGAAATGGCAATCCACTCCAAGACTATTGCCTGGAAAATCCCACGGACAGAGGAGCCTGGTCGGCTACAGGCCATGGGGTCGCAAAGAGTCGGACATAACTGAGCGACTTCACTTTCACTTCACTTTGGGAGGACCATGTCCACGAAGTCTGCTGGAGATGGCAGGAACGGACAGATACAAAGGCTTAGAGACGACTCTTGTGGGAGATGAGGTACCCCCTCTTTTTGCCTCCACCTGGGCGTAGAGGAGAGCTCTTACCTGGATCTCGGCGTGATGGACCTGGGCCGCTGCCGTGGCCACTTGGTCCTCCAGGTCTGCCAGCTCGGTCTCATCCGTGCCACTGTGGATGCACCGGGCGGCATCCTCTAGCTCGCTCAGCTGGCCTTCAAGTCCGTACACAGTGCCTGCAGCCAGGTACACCTGCAGAGGAGGCATGGCCTTTGAGCTCAGGTCTGTGGGCCCGGGACTGGTGGGGCCCTTTCAGGGGATGCCACAATTCAGGGGAGTGAGAAAGAATTAGACTCAACATTGGGAAAAAGAGACAGGGAATCCCCCATTTATAAACATTCTTTACACGTAAGTGGTAACATAAGGTCTTGCCACCCCCTCACTGTCAGCCACACCTCCTCTTCCCGCCACCTTTCCTGCAAGAAAAAATAGTTTGCAAATTCTAAAAATATGATAAAATTGTATAAAAATACATGAGATAAGCTACATAAATGGTGAATTTGTCCAGCAACTATAACAACCATAGTATCAAGACAGAGGGAACAAGGAGAAAAACTCATGATGCAGTTTTTCCAATAAAAATTTTGCTTGGTTTTAGTAATTTAGTTTTCCCAATTTAGTAATTGGGAAAAATTCAGAGAACACAAAAAAGGTGAAATTAATTTAAAACAATCACAAATTTTGAGTGAATCCTCTCTGAACAGGTACTATTAGCCTGGTTGAATCAGGTTAAGGGAATGAAAAGGAACCTGAAATTTGCAACACTTTATTTCTGAGAAAATAGTGTGATGTTGAGAAGCATGTACAATCTGTTTAATGTAAGACAGCTGGTAACGAATCCGCCTGCAATGCAAGAGACCTGGGTTTGATTTCTGGGTTGGGAAGATCCCCTGGAGAAGGGAAAGGCTGCCCACTCCAGTATTCTGGCCTGGAGAATTCCATGGATTGTATAGTCCATGAGGTCACAAAGAGTCGAACACGACTGAGTGATTTCCACTTTCACTTACACTGAAAATTAAAGAGAAAATAAGATAAAGTAATTTGAGGGAAAATTAAAGGAAAAATTACTTTGGCTTATGAGTTTATAATGTGATTCTCATAAAAGTGGGCAAAGACTCCAAGCTTCCGCTGCAGGGGGCACGGGATTGATTCTGGGCCAGGGATCTAAGATCCTGAATCCTGCATACCATGTGGCGAGGCCAAAAAACAAAAACATAGGCAAACAGAAAGTAAATCGTTGGAATAATTCAGGCCGAGGGATGCCGGACAGGGTGAATGAAACAAATGCCCCTTCAGCCTACTTAACAATGGACAACACAGGAACCAGATGTATCTAGAGAAGGTAATTAATTAAAGAGAGATTCATGAGGTTTCATCAATGTATATAAAGCTCTAAACATGGAGAAGGAAATAGCAGCCCACTCCAGTACTCTTGCCTGGAAAATCCCATGGACGGCGGAGCCTGGTAGGCTACTGTCCATGGGGTCGCAAAGAGTCGGACACAACTGAGCAACTTCACTTCACTTCAGACATGTAATCACAGTCATTTTGAGTTGATCTGAATGATACGCACTGCCCCTTCTTTAACGGTTCTTTGAACTTGAGGTAAAAATATGACAGAGTTAGGCAATCCAAGAGCCGTGCACTAGATCACTTGCACTGAGGGATGCTGAGTGTTGACGAGGAGGGCAAAGACCTCTGAGATACTCCAACTCGGTCAATTCCTTGGCATGATTCATACATCTGTGTGAAAACTGGCAATTTGACAAAACTTTTCAGTGTGGAACAAAAGCAAGTGCAGGTGTGATGAAAGCAAATTTGACTGTGCATCGCCAGACACGACTAGCTGGGCTGTGGGAGCTTCCAGCGGTGACTGCGTCTGGCGTCACCCCGGGTGATTCACCGCTCACACCGGGGTCATACACTGAATGTCTGCTGGCCACCACCCTATTGCAGTGTGCCCTTAGTGTCATATTTCTTTATCACAGGCGAGTATTAGAGAACTTCTGTTTCTAAGAGATCTTCACAGTTTAACACAGCCATATGTTCTTCATCTTCAAAATAAGAAAAACTTTATTTTTGTCCAAAGAAGAAAATGATGAATATTTCAAAGCTCTTTGAGGGGAGAAAAAGCTGTGAGGTTGAAAAATTATAGACAGAGAAGAGAAGAAGGAGAAGAGGAAGAGGAGGAGGAGGGAGGGGGAGAGAGGAGAAAGATCAGAGAGATGGCCATGTCAGTTTGAGTTTGGATATTATATTTTTGGTACCCACACCCAAAATGGTGAGTTTATTTTGATATGACCATTTAAAACATAAACTGAGAGCTTTTCACAATGAACCAAAATTTGTAATTATGATTTAAATAAAATGAATAATTTAAGTGTGTCAGTGGTTAAACATGACTTGACATAAGGTCTCATAACCTTGCTATTTCCAGAAACATGGAAAACTAAATGTCGTCATACCCTATGGCCATATCAAACTCAATAGCATCTTGTTGTTCTCTCGTCAACATAGTCATCCACCAACATTCCTTATTTTCTCTGCCAAGACAAAGCAGTATGAAATCGCTCCAAGTCCTCAGCAAGGCCAGAATGTTCATCTTTTACTCTGTGTTCCCTGAAAGCCTGCTTTCCCGGCACTAGCGGGGTGGGGAGGTTCCGAGGTTTGGCACTGATGCCCATTCCACAGGAACTTACAAGCACCTGAAGGATTAGAGGAGGGTGATGATGGTCATGACGGTGATGATGATCATGACAGGTATTTATTGAGCCAGAGGGCTGGTGCCAGATTTCATGCCTTTATCCATCCTGCCCTATGACAGTGTGCTCAGTCATGTCCAGCTCTTTCGGACCCCATGAACTGGAACCCACCAGGCTCCGCTGTCCTTGGGATTTCCCAGGCAAGGAGTGGGTTGTCATTTCCTCCTCTAGGGGATCTTCCCAACCCAGGGATCGATCCCCTGTTTCCCACATCTCCTGCATTGCAGGTGGATTCTTTACTACTGTGCCACTGGGGAAGCCCAATCTATGATTACCATGATACTTAATCTCAATTGGAATGTTATGACGATTTACAGTTCAAACTTTGGCATAAAGGTACTAGAGTTACTGTGGCTACAGATGGACATGATACTGGCTCTGTGGCCAGGCTGAAATAACAAAAATTAACATGCTATATAATGAAAATGTTATTCTACTCTTAAAAATAGCTTGGTATTGCTTGCTTAATTACGGTGCACTTTTGGCAAGAAATATGGTTACCACATCTGAGCAATCTATGTCCCCTCCAAACTCTAGTCGCTGATGCCTGTGACCCCACTGACTGGCTCCTGGTTCAACAAGCCTTTCTTAAACCGTTCAATGGACAAGAATAAGTGTTTTATTAAGGAAGGACACTATGGTCAAAGCCCCTAGGATTCAGAACATTAAACAGATTTCTTATTGTAGAACTTCTCAGAGTCTTTAATGTGCTAACATGTATCTCAATTTTCCTAGAAAGAGTTTATGGGTTTCTCAAGCCTGTTTGACCTTAGAGCATCTTGTTGGACTTGGCTTCCATGAAATACACATTAGAGGACTAAGGTTAAACAGTAGCAGATAGGATTTCTTTTCTTGTTCTCTGAGAGCAGAGAGCTATGATCATTTCCAGAAGTTCTACCTCACCTGGGCTGTGGGGGCTGCTCAAGGGCTTTGAGAAGGAAGATCAACCTCCTCTGCCTGGTTTTAGATTGTGGGGCAGAGGGGGGTGCCCCACTGTTCCTGCTACCACTAATTGCATACTACAGAGTATTTGGTATTGCTGAAAGTTTTAGGGCAGAAGTAAAAAACTAAGATCATGGCACCCAGTCCCATCACTTCATGCCAAATAGATGGGGAAACAATGGAAACAATGACAGACTATTTTCTTGGGCTCCAAAATCACTCCAGATGGTGACTGCAGCCATGAAATTAAAAGATGGGTGCTCCTTGGAAGAAAAGCTATGGCCAACCTAGACAGCATATTAAAAAGCAGAGACATTACTTTGTCAACAAAGGTCCATCTAGTCAAGGCTATGGTTTTTCCAGTAGTCATGTATGGATGTGAGAGTTGAACTATAAAGAAAGCTGAGCACAGAAGAATTGATGTTTTTGAACTGTGGTGTTGGAGAAGACTCTTGAGAGTTCTTTGGACAGCCAGGAGATCAAGCCAGTCAATCCTAAAGGAAATCAACCCTGAAGAGTCACTAGAAGGACTGAGGCTGAAGCTGAAGCTCCAATACTTTGGCCATCTGATGCAAAGAACTGACTTCATTGGAAAAGACCCTGATTCTGGGAAAGATTGAAGGCTGGAGGAGAAGGGGACAACAAAAGATGAGATGGTGGGATGGCATCACCGACTCAATGGACACGAGTTTGAGCAAGCTCTGGGAGTTGCTGATGGACAAGGAAGTCTGGCATGCTGCAGTCCATGGAGTCACAAAGAGTCCGACATGACTGAGCGACTGAACCGAACTGAAAAAGAAGTTGAGGCTGTTCCTCCACTGGCTCTGTGGCTGGGAATTATGGGGTACCCCAGGTGGTCTCTGTCAGAGGAAGAGCTTTAGATGGGGGTGTAATGGTGAGGGAGCCCACTCATCCTGCCCCCTCACAACCCTGCATAATCCCACAAGGTGGCCATGGTGGGTTCTCGCATTCACACCACAGGTTTGAGAATGGTCAAGCTGGTTATTCTCTGTTGATCCCTAGATCCATTTTCCATTCTTTTTGCTCTGTTCTGTTCTCTGTGAGGCTGACTGATACAAACTTTACCATCAAGGATCCCTTGCTGGCAGGAATGGGTTTCGCCAATGAGAAGATCAAAGGCAGGAGGAGAAAGAAGTTGGAACCCCCCCGTCCCCTTTCCGTCCTGGATTCCGTGGCAATAGCCCCCACCAGGGGATGCTCTTCCAGGCTCCAGCTCTCCCTGGGCTATAATGGCCTGGTGGCTACTTCCTCCTGCTGCTACTCTCTGGGCACTGTAGCATCCCTTAGCCTTACCCAGACCTGAGTCAATACTCTCTTCCTGAAACTCTCCTCTCCCAGCCAGACCCCTACAGGTACAGTAGGACCCTGTGCTTCAGAGGTCCCCAGGCATGCAGTCTGAGAAACTGAGTCTCCACTGTGCGTGTGCAGGGAAGGCTGGCATTGGTCTGAGGTTCCTCCCACCTTTAGGTGAGACAGAGTTGACTTTACAACCAGGCAGCAGGTTAGAAGTGTCAAAGTTAAGAGACAAAGGAAATTCTAAAATCCCCTATTTGTTGTTGTTCAGTCATGTCCAGCTCTTTGCAACTTCATAGACTGAAGCACGCCAGGCTCCCCTGTCTTTCACTACCTCCTGGAGTTTGCTCAGATTTCTGTCCATTGAATTGGAGATGCCAGCTAACCATCTCATCCTTTGCCACCCCCGTCTCCTTTTGCCTTCAATCTTTCCCAGCATCAGGGTCTTTTCCAGTGAGCCCATGCCCCACTTCCCCCAATTAAGTGGATTAACAAGGCATTTCATGAAACAGATTTGACATGTGGATGTGACATATTTCATTTTATGTAGCTCTGAAATCTTCATAAGTCTACATAAAGGTGGACATTCTCTTGCAAATCTTCTCTTTTATCTCAGAGTCTTGGTCTGCAGGGGCCAGTGTTCAGAAAGCAGACTAAGTGTTGCCATTTCTATTTCTGCTGGTCCCTGGGCTCCTTGGCACAAAGGAGAAAGGCAGCAGAGGAATGAGAGCAGGAGCGCTCTTTAGAACACAGACAGACAGAAGCCCTGGTTTAATTAAATCAGCTGCACCCAGAGGCCAGTTTAAGAATCAGCTCTGCCCTTCTCCTGCTGCTCGACTGAATTCCATCCTGGAAACAGCAGAGCATGCGACCTGCCCACGGCTCTGTGATCTGGGGAATTGAAGAGATAAAGAAAAAAATCATCCCTTCCATGACTCAAAGACCCACAGAATTCAAAGGAACACAGATGTAATAATCTCTTTAGAGGTGAAATTTGAAAAGCTGGACGGGGTAGGGAAGGAGGTGGAAGTAGGCAGTTAACTCTTTGTGAACAAGAGAGGCATCTTAGAGGGTCTGTACAGGGAGCAGGAAGCTGTAACCCCCAGCCTTCCACTGTTGGCCTTTCTGACATCCTAAATCAGTGGCTAAGAGGATGAGTTTTGGACTCAAAGTGTTAATGCACCCACGAAAAGAAACATGATGTACAATAAAAGGATCTTACATATGAAAACTCTGCCAAGGCCATTGTATTTTTCAATACATTCCTTAGAGGAAAAGAACAAGGCATGCTGTCTTTGCTTTCAATGTGCCATGGGGACTGGCCGTTGTCATTTAAATCTGGATTATTTCATGCATTTTAAGTTTTTTGATACCATACTTTGTAAAAAGAAAATTCATCCCTTCCTGGTTAACCACATCTTTAATCTTTTCAACTCTGTGTGTGCAGGATTAGGGCTACTTGAGGCCTAACAGCACCTGAAAGCATTGTTACAGGCATGTTTAAAGAACAGAGGCCTGCGCATTAGAAGTAAAACAGTGCTTTTAAAAATGTACCATATTCATCCGATGTAGTCATGTATTGGGCTTCCCAGGTGGCGCTGGTGGTAAAGAGACCATGGGAGAGGCCAGTGCAGGAAACATAAGAGCCTCAGGTTTGACCCCTGGATTGGGAAGATCCCCTGGAGAAGGGCTTGGCAACCCACTGCAGTATTCTTGCCTGGAGAATCCCGTGGATAGAGGAGCCTGGCAGGCTACAGTCCATAGGGTTGCCAAGAGGTGGACACGACTGAAGCAACTGAGCGCACAGGCACGCATGCAGTCATGCATCAGATGAGCATTTCTGGGGCACCTCCTCTGTGTCAGGCTCAGGACCAAGGGCGAGGGCTATCAACAGGTAAGGCAGCAGGTCCAGTGCTGTGGGAATTTATATATCTGGTTTCCAACTTGTGCATGACTGTGCCATAGTCTTCTTTCATGCCCCCACTAAGATTTGCCAATGTCTGGAGACACTTTCAACTGTCAAATCTCAGAGGGTGCAGCTTCCAGCATTGAATGGGCAGAGACCAGTGGATGCTGCCAAACATCCTATCCTACAATGTACAGGACAGCCTCCACAACAAAGAATTATCTGACCCAGAATGTCATTGGTGCTGATCTAATGGGAGATATATGAGTGAACTGAAGGGGCCATGAAGTGAGGCAGACATATGCGTAGATTTTATGGGAATCCAAAGGGAGAGAGTCTTCCACTTTTCAAGTAAAACTAATCTGTTTCTTTTTTTAACTTTGAGTCATTTAGAGTTGTTGTTTCAACTTCTGGCAAAAAAAAAAAAAACCTTTCTAATAACATTTCCTGGTTTCTGAGAACGTCATTCATTAGCACATCTCCAAATTAGGGTTGATTCTGCTGGTGGAAAGATAGAATCACCTGACTGGCTTTGGTATTGGGACTATGCCAGTTGTGATGGTAATGGAAGGACAGAAAAATCCATTACAAGCAGACCTGTCTGTTACCAGTTGCAGTAACCTAAGCCCTGTTGGCAACCACTCTTACTCTCTGTAGTGGCACTGGCAACATTCCACATGGATCCCCGCGGATCCCTTATATAATTTCTGCTCATTGCCCTCCCCACTCTCAAGCTGAGGTGTGCTTTTGGCTCTAATAACTCAAACCTCTGCAGAAGACTATCTTTGAGCTAGTGTAGACACTTTGAAAGTGAAAGTATTCTCAGTCGTGTCCTACTCTTTGGGGCCCTTTGGACGGTAGCCCGCCAGGTTCCGCTGTCCATGGGATTCTCCAGGCAAGAATACTGGAGTGGGTTGCCATGCCCTTCTCCAGGGGATCTTCTTGACCCAGGGATCGAACCTGGGTCTCCCGCATTGCAGGAAGATTCTTTACTGTCTGAGTCACCAGGGAAGCAGACACTTTGCCTGCATGCAGAGAGACTGAGGTGCCTGCTGGCTGTAGGAAGGCGGGTTTCTTTGCCTTAGGTCAGGACAACTCTGAGATGCAACTCACACTCTCGGGAGTTGCCTGCAGGTTTGAGCTGACTCTCTAAAGTCATAGCTTTGCTTGATTTCTTCCCTCTCCCTACTCCCTTACAAATAAGTCTTCCCTGGGAGCACTTCCCTAATAAATCAGTTGCATAGGAATCCTCATCTCGGGGTCTGCTTGCGGGGAACCCAGTCTAAGACCCTTCTGAGAATACATATGCTACGGCGGTGTGTCTGTGTCCTCGGCCTCTGCGGTGAGTTACATCATTGGCTCCTCCTTCACACACGTGTGCCCTAAGCAGAGCACATCCACACTGCCTTACATTTTCCTCCAGGGAAGTCAACTGCTCATCCAGCCTCGCTTGGTCTGTCCCAAGAGGAAATGTCCCCTTCTCTCCATCAGGAGGGACAGGCGGGAACTCCCAGGGCCCTGCAGACTCAGCGATCAACTCCTCCGTGGCGTTGATGACTTTCAGGACTTCTGTGGAGATGTTGCAGAGAGAAACAGCAGAATACTTCTGTTTGGTCCAATAACAGAAGGGGACAGAAGACAAGAACAACATTAACAATGACATGGAAATTCCACATCATCACGGTGCTCATCGTGAGACTGATTCTGTCATAACACACACAAACATCAATGCGCTGAAGGAATGAGAATCTCTAAAATATCTATCTGCTCTGAGGGGACTGAGAGGAGGCCTGATGTGACTTGGCTGAGCTTCTGTGGCTCCCAGTGAATTATTTCAGATTCTTAGGGAGAGAGGAAGGGGAGCCCAAGTGGAAGTTACTAGGTCCTCTGCCCACTGCTGATAGTTTCATATTCATCACCTCATTTTCTGGATCATATTCTCTTTCCTCAGCAGACCTTCAGTCATAGACTCTGCCAAACTACATTCATGATGTAGTCCAGTGGGTCGCTTTCTGGACAGGGAGTGAGGAGGCCTGGGCTCTAGATCTGGCTGTGATTGCATCCAGACATGGGATCTTGGTCAGGCTACTTCCCACTTCTGGAACTCAGTTCTGTCATCTGTTCATTGGGAGGATTGGAAAGAGTCTCTCTTGGTAGCCGCTTGGTAGCCACTGTGCTGTTAGCTGTCTCACATCTGTTCTCAAGCCCATTCCTCCTTGCCTTCCTTCACCACTGAGGCCGAACAAGAAATACACTCCATTTCCCAGCCTCCCTTGCAGCCAGGGGCAGTCATGTGACATGGTTCTGCCCAGTGAGCCTGCAGGGAAAGCCCACTGGGGTTTCCAGCAGAACTTTTGTTTTCCTAATCAGGTGAACAGATGCAGATGGCTCTCCTGCCCCTGCCTTGATCGTAGGTGTGCAGTTAGGAAGTCAGCATGAGTGAGGATGATATCAAAATGCTGAGTCAGGTGGATCAGAAGGACTGAAAGAGCCTGGCCCACATAGACCCTGGATCAGCTGTACTGCTGCGACTCTCCCTGCCTCTGAAAATGCATGAGGAAAATAATTCCCTGCCTGTTGGAACCCTTGTGGGCCAGATTTTCCATTATTTATGATTGGACACATTTCTGACTGACACAATTCACTTCTAGTTTTTGTATTCGTGACTCAAAGTCCAGATCTGGGCCAAGGTCTTTGATGGCGTGGAGATGCTTCAGCCAGAGAGAACCATCTGCATCTTTGAGTTCATCTGAACATACAGCACCAAGAAATAAGAAGGAGATCAATGTTGCTTGGCAGTAATGGTGTCCATCTATAATCAGTTTTACTTAGCCCATCACAGGGTTTGCAAACTGGAAATTCAAATACTGCCCATTTCCAGGAAAGCCTGGAATTTTAATGCCTTTGGTATCTCTCAAGGTTCTGATTCATATAATCTGGACCAAATATTAATGATAGCTCTGGCTTGATCTTGCAAAGTTTGTTTCTCCAAGTAAATTCTACTACAGGTTTTCAGTGGCCCTGCAACTTCGCTAGGAAATCAAAGTGTCTAAGTGACAAGTCTGTGGCTGAGTTCACAGTCTAGAAGCTGGCTCTGGGCTCTGGCACATGGTCTCATACTAGAGTCTCACCCTGGCATCTATCAGTCACCCTAGGGTTAAGGCACATGTGCTCAGGGGGCAGCTCTCCAGTCAGTCTGTTCTATAATAGCTGCTTGACTCATCCAAGAGTTATGCTTCTTTTGGTTCAAGGGACTTCATTACATACCAAAAAATCAGTCTGAGTTATCAGGAAAATGAGAGGGAGGGAAGGCAATGCAGATCCGCCAGACGAAGGGTAGTGTCCAGGGGAGAACCAAGCCAACCTTTCACCTTAGGAAAAACTTGCAAAGGCTGTACTCCATTATCCAGAGTCCCGTAACTCAATGTTTTAGAGATGACCTGAACTCAAAATGTTTTGGCATGAAGTAGCCACCACTGTTTGCTGAAGTCCATTTTAGAAAAGGCAACACTGTACATATGAAAACAGACTTGTTAGCCTCCTCTTAATAGATAAAGCTTGTATTTAGAAAGTTTGCCCTTTATTTGGCAGAAGAGGTGCCTCTGTACATCTTTTGAGAAGAAAGACATGTAACTAAGGGATTCAGAAAAAAAGGTTAGATGGTAGCTTAACGGAAGGGCAAGTATGAACATTAACACACACCTCCCATTGGTCCAGGGTCACTAAAGGGCCAAGGACCTAAATGAGAAGGACATAAGAGGTGCTTAAACAGAGTTATCTGCGTCTTGACGCCCACAGAACATACAATATCAAAGTGATGAGCTGGACATCAGTGTTGCTTGGTAGGCATTTTTCCTTTCCATCCATAAATACCCTTGTTTATTCAATCATAGGAGTTGCCAGCTGGAAGCCAAATAGTGCCTAAAGGCATGTGGGTTTTTTTTTTTTTTTTTTTCCCCTGACAAGAATGCTTTCTGTGAGATAAGCACCTCCTAGTTCTCTGCAGTCCCTGCCACTAATTCATCCACATCTTTTACTGGGGGTTGGTGATGTGCTGACTCTATCCCAGGTGCTGGGAAGAAGCAGTAACAGTGGGTGAAGTCCCTGCCCCCATGGTGTGCCTTCAGCTCCACCCAGGTGACTTGACACGGTGACATACTTTCCTGACCCCCTGAAAGTATTTGCGTTTGTCATTGAGAGTGAGCAGTCACTGGCAGCTGGTCTGTGGAGAGCACCAGAGTTTCGCTCACAAGGTCTGTGGTCCCATTCAGAAGGCAACCAGCCTCTAGCTCGGGAAGGGACTGAAAGAAAAAAATTACATGGAAACTGGACAAGATCCCTCTGGTTGGTTGGTGTCCCAGTTCAGCTCTCTACTGGGAAACACAAACGGGAACCCATGAGCACTTGGAGGGAATTTATCCCATCTCTAGGAAATCGGATGTTTCTTGCCTATTCTACAGGAGTGTTCCTGACTTGCTTAGACGTGAGCACAGGAGCGGACAGGGCAACTACTGGGAGTGAAGATAAGTGGGATTTAATTAGCTGTGTGATAGGAGCAGGGCACCCAACCTCCTCATTCCTTAGTTAACTCACTAGCCCAAGAAGAGATTTGTCACAAGGCTCACACTGTCTTGTTATGTAAATGTCCTGTTCCCTGCTCAGTCTAGATTTAAAAGTCGAAAAGCACCGTCTACAATTGTGTGAAATAAAGCTATATTTAGCGCCGGACAGGGTTTTGTTCAGATGAAAAAGCTGGTGAGGATTCAGAGGTGCTGGCAGGGAGCCCTGTATGGGGGAGAAACGAAAATCTAAAGCAGCCTTCCTGCTTTATTGCTTGCAGCCCCAGAGACACGAGCTGAATGGCACAAACAAAGCATGATCCCAGAGCCAGAGAGGGCTTTCTACGACGGCAGCTGACATTACTCCGAACTTTCATTGTAAGATGGATCAAATGTGACAGGTCCATGGTATCAGATAAGGGAGAAGTGAAAGTGTGGAGAAAATCAGCTGACAGAATAGGGGCCACTGCAGAACAGGAAGGCTGGACTCAAAGACACTCGTGGCCAAGGACCCCACAGATGACAGAATGAAAACGTCCAGTGCGTGTAAGTAATAACAAAATTCAACCTTCTAGCGATCAAAGAAACACAAACAACAAATTTACTAAGTGCCAGGCAGACGCACGATTCCTTTTCAGAATGCTCAGGGTAGCCAGTACTGCTTTTCCAGGGTGAAGTAGGAACTTTCAGGTGCTGACCTAGCAGATATGTATTTCTTGTGAGGCACCGACACTCCCTAGTCTCTTGACCACGTGTGGTCACCACTGAGAGCCTGGGTGTCCACCTCTAGGGTCTGGTTTGTGTCACAGCCCTTTGTGAAATCCATAATATCAACTTCACAATCACCAGACTATAACCAGTAGCCCATGCTTGGGGTACAGTAGGTGATGAGAAACCTCCAGTGTTTCCTCCATCAACAAAGATGCAGCTTCCTGCTTGACCGTAACCAACAACAGGACCAGTTCAGACCTTTGAGGAGGTGATGTACCACTCTGAGGCGGGAGCCTGCCCCAGTGGCCATGTCAATGGACTGGAGAAAGAAGACCATGTCGGACCCAGCCATAAATCCCACCTGGATCTCTTCTCTTCTCTCTGAGGACCACGGGGCAGAGCAGACTCTGCCTTTACTTTTTGTCTCACTACCCACAAACTTATTTTTACCTTTTCATACGTTCATGGGGTTCTCAAGGCAAGAATACTGAAGTAGTTTGCCATTCCACTTCTCCAGTGGACCTCGTTTTGTCAGAGAAGACTCTTGGAGTACGAGGGGAGCAAACCACTCAATCCTAAAGGAAATCAACCCTGAATATTCACTGGAAGGACTGATGCTGAAGCTCATGCCCTTTTTCTTCCTATAAAAACATGTTTTTAGGAACAAATTCTCCCTCCTTTCACTCTTCCTTATAAACTGTTTTCCAAAGACTCGCAGCACATAAAGTGTCACCAGGCGGAGATTCTGAGTCTTTAGAATTCAACAGAAGAAAATATCTCCATCCTAAACACTAGATATCCCTGCTTATTTGCAACCCTTGCAAATTCTCCTAAGAATGTTCCAGTGTCATCATTCATTTCAAAGCTTTGTGTTGGACAAAGAACTACAAACTCATTCCAAGCTGGAATAAGTGTGCATGCTCCTTGCCAGAGTGGCTCAAGCTTGTGAACATGTGGGCAGGCTCCTTGGGTGCCTGGCTTAACAGAATAGGGTGGAATGTCAGAGGGCTGATCCCAGGTCCAGATCCACCCTTGGGTGTGCGCGTGCACGTGTGTCTGCCAGTCTCAGCTGCACCAAATCAGATCCAATGTCTGGCTGTGTGGTGAACTGGGATTGTGACAAAGGCCTGCGGCATCTGTTCATGTGACCTGATGTAATCCTTGATATGACAGCTTAATACAATGTGGGGAAAAAAAGCTTTGAGGATTAAATGATATGTTCAGATTTCTGGGGCAGAAGAGGGAATTTCCTAGTTCTACCTCAGGGGTGGTTCTGACACCTATAATAAGCCCCAAACACGCAGAAGCTGAAGGGACATTGATATTAGGGTTTTTGTGAGATTCAGAAGCGGGCAAAATGCTTTGAGGTCCACGGATCCATGACACGTCTGCAGGGTCTTGCAACAGGCCTCCTTTACCCACTGGGCTCAGCAGGTATGGCACCTAGGGCCCATCATTCTTTTAGGAGGCCCATGAAAATGTCTTACCTTCTTTGAAAATCAGAAGGAAAAATGAATTCTTAGGTCTCAGCACGTGTCTTAAATACATTTTGTTGTTGTTCAGTTGCTCAGTCATGTCTGATTCTTTGCAACCCCATGGTGACTACAGCATGCCAGGCTTCCCTGTCCTTCACATCTCCTGGACTTTGCTCAAACTCATATCCATCGAGTCAGTGATGCCATCCAACCGTCTCATCCTCTGTAGTCCCCTTCTCTTCCTGCCTTCAATCTTGCCCAGCATCAGGGTCTTTTCCAGTGAAGTCAGTTCTTTGTATCAGGTGGCCAAAGTATTGGAGCTTCAGCTTCAGCATCAGTCCTTCCTTTCCAGTGAATATTCAGGGTTGATTTCTTTTAGGATTGACTGGTTTGATCTCCTTGCTGCTCAAGGGACTCTCAAGAGTTTTCTCTAACATCACAGTTCGAAGGCATCAGCTCTTCAGTGCTAAGTGTCTTTTATTGTCCAGCTCTCACATCTGTACATGACCACTGGAAAAACCATGCCTTGACTACTAGACGGACCTTTGTCGGCAAAGCAATGTCTCTGCTTTTTAATGTGCTATCTAGGTTTGTCAGCTTTTCTTCCAAGGAGCAAGCGTCTTTTAATTTCATGGCTGCAATCGCCATCTGCAGTGATTTTGGAGCCCCAGAAAATAAAGTCTGTCACTGTTTCCATTGTTTCCCCATCTATGTGCCATGAAGTGATGGGACTGGATGCCATGATCTTCGTTTTTTGAATGTTGAGTTTTAAGTCAACTTTTTCACTCTCTTCTTTCACCTTCATCGAGAGGCTCTTTAATTCCTCCTAGCTTTCTTCCATAATGGTGGTGTCATCTACATATCTGAAGTTATTAATATTTATCCTGGCAATATTGATTACAGCTTGTGATTCATCCAGCCCAGCATACATAATACATAGTATTGATCTTTATAACAACATAGTTGTAAAATATGGTTTTCAATGTTTTTTGTGGAGGAAAGTGTCCACAAAGGCAGAAGTGCTCAGGCCTACAGACGTCATCAGCCGGCCCTGGTCCTGCTGATCTGGAGCCTCTGTGGAGGTGTCTAGCAGGGCCGGTTCCCGGGGTGGATGTGGGCAGCAACAGCCTGGTGAAGGCCCTGAGCAGGCGGGCCCCTAGAGGAGGATCATGAACACGTGGGAGACCCTCGCCCTAGAGTCCCCCACCTAATGGAGAGAGATAGTGGGAATGAGTGGGTGCGCTGGTCTTGTGGTTTCCTCGTGGAGATGGTTACTAAAGTGACCTCCTCACTGTGTACACACCAGGCCATGAAGCTTAGGAAATTCAGGTTACACTGTATGACTTTGGGGATATAATCTCTCTGAGCCTCAGCTGTGAAATGGAGATAACACCGTCCAGCTCAAGGGGTTCTCGAGAAAATGGAATTGGTCCAAACACAGAGCTGTCCATGTCTACAAAAACCTCTCCCCCCTGCCCTGCTGGCTCAAGGTGGGCACGTTACTGGTAAGGGCTAGTGGCTTAGACACCTTTTATTACGTACTGTGTTCTTGAAACAACTTTCCGTGATTACTTGTCTTCTCTTTTTCTCAATACTTTTAAACATTATTTGTTTATTTTAGCCGTGTTGGGTCTTCGTTGATGCGCGGGCTTTCTCTAGTTGCGGCGAGTGGGGGCTGCTCTCTAGTTGTAGAGCTTTGGCTTCCCATTGTGCTGGCTTCTCTTGTTGCGGCTCCCAGGCTCCAGAGCACAGTGGTTGTGGCACACGGGCTTAGTTGCCCCGCAGCACCTGGGATCTTCCCAACCAGGCATCACACCGGTGCCTCCCGCATTAGCATGCAGATTCTTAACCACTGGACCACCACAGAAACCTTTACTTGGTGTTTCGAAAAAATGCTTTTTAAAACTGTTTTTTAACCAAAAAAAGTTACACTTTGCTGCTGTTTCCCAATTTCTTTCTCTTGCTAAGTAAGAATATTTCTTTAAAAAGCTGCCATGCTGTAGTATTATCTGCCCTCAGCATAATTTCATAAAAAAGAGATACCTTAACACCCGGAAGTGGAAGATGTAATATCAGAATACAGAACAGTCTGTCCTAAGAAGCAACAGGAGGCAACCTGCCACTGACACACACGCGTGCACAAGACCCTCTGTTTCCTGGTAGTGAGCACACTGAACCATGTATGCTGACAGGCAAGAAAAACCAGGTACGCCATTGCCTACTGGGCAACTGAACAAGCCAGGCGCTCAAACATCATCTGCTGTTTCCTGTCATCACTAATTTAATTCAGGCCTTCAGGAGGCATCTGCTCTCTGCCAGGCACTGCCCTGGGCCCTGCAGGGGATGCAGAGTTGAGTAAGCATGGCCCCTGTCCTCAGGGGGCAGACAGGAGATGAGTAGGAAGACCCCCAGCAGACAGCAGGAGATGAGTCCTACTCTACCCTGGGAGCCACAGGCTGAGACCTGTAGAGAGACAAGCAGGTTCTGTTAGCATGTGACTTTGGAGTGTGTCTGGAAGCACAAGAAAGATGAGCAGGATACTTCCGGCTGCAGGGAGTAAAGACCTTGGAGATGAGGCGGCATGACACGCACAGGGAATGGCACTGCAGTCCAGGGTGTGCAGAGGATGACAGATGGGAAAAGAGAGGGAGGCCTGGGTCCCACAGCACCCTGAAGGCCAGGCTCGGGGTTTGCATCTTGAGCAGCTGGTGATCCAGCGCCATCGCGGGTTTCCACTGCTGTTATCCAGAGTTATCATTTTTTGTCGTGTAGTCACTCAGTCGTGTCCGACCCTGTGACCCCATGGACTGAGCATGCCAGGCTTCCCTGTCCTTCATCATCTCCTGGAATTTACTCAAACTCATCCATTGAGTTGGTGATGCCATCTAACCATCTTGTCCTCTGTCATCCCCTTCTCCTCCTGCCTTCTATCTTTCCTAGCATCAGGCCCTTTTCCAATGAGTCAGCTCTTTGCATCAGAACTGAAGAATGAAGAGCTGTCATTTACTGAGTGCTTACTGCGTGCCAGGCTCTGAGAGCCTCATTTAATCTAGGAACCTCCCTATGATGTAGGAACTGTGACTACTCTATCTTACAGATGAGGAACTGTGCTTAGAGAGGTGACGTGGTTTGCCCTGAAGCAGCCAAGACCCACACCCAGCTCTGCCCCATTTCAAAGCCTAGGTTCTTAACATGCCAGCTTGAGAGGCTGAGGCTTTAGGAAGGCAATTCTGATTACTAAAGGAAGGACAGACTTAGGGCCTGGGAGAACCAGAGGCGGAGATGAGCGTAGGACATGACTGCTGCAGCTTGACTCCCAGGTCGCAAGGGCTGAGGTGGGGCAGCTGCCGTGGGCAAAAATGGATGAAAGGTACACTGTTCTGGCAGGAGAACGGGAAGAAGGCGGTGGCCATGGAGCGAACAGGGAGAGGGCAAGATGCTGCCGTGCTTTCCAGCTGAGGGGTCTGGAAGAAACTCATGCCATTCAAGGAGATTTAAACATCGAGAGAGAGAAAATCTCATTAGACTTTTGAAATAAGGAAAAAACCACAATATTCCAAAGCTCCTTTCTCACAGCCCAGGAGACAGAGTGATTGCCAGATGTCAAACTGGAATAACCCCCAAGTCACTGATTCAGTCTATATTTTGAATCTAGCTATTTTTCTCTCTGCCTGTAGGGCATGCGGGATCCTAGTTCCCTGGCCAGGGATCAAACCCACAGCTCCTACATTGGAAGTGTAGAGTCGTAACCACTGGACCACCAGAGGGAAGTCCCTGAATCCAGTAATTCTGATGTCAAGGCTTCTGTGCAGGTTTTGGGGGTAGGGGAACCGTCTTCGTAGTTGGCTTTAGTAAAAACAAGAACAGGGTACACAGGCGGGGCTCTCCAGTTTTCCTTTCAGCCCTGTGACAAATGGATGTTCTTTAAGGGGCGAGCAGGGGACTGTGGACATCCCAAGTAACAGAAAAAAGCTTTAACAGAACCATCTAAAGACATGTTGGCTCCCATGAAGGAGTTACGGCCAGAGGAGAAAAGTCTTCAGTGATCTAGTTTCGTAAAATGCATACAGGACCTCACCTTCTCTCCTGGGATATCTTGCTCCTGAAAAAGCCCTTGGAGGGGAAGCGAGAATGAAGGAAGGATGCCAGCTCAGCGTTACTGCACGTCCCCGCTGTGCCGGGTCTGACCCCAGATTGTTCAAGGTTTCGTGTAACCCTCACAACAACCTTACGTGGAGGCTGTTTTCGTCCCATCTCGAGAGAGGAAGAAACCATGGCTCAGGGAAGAAGACGCATGGCTGGGACTGGAGCCCAGAGATTCTGGTCTCTGAAGCCCACGCTCCTTCCCACCAGCCACACCACCTCCTCCACCAGCATAATTCCAGGGACGTAACAGACTGCAGAAAGTGACGGAAGAACAGAATTTAACTGAATAATCAAATCCATGAACAACAGAGAGAAGGGCCTGCAGCCTCCACCAAGTGACACCAATCAGAATGAGCTTGTCGATTTGTATGTGCTGTGTGCTAAGCTGCTTCAGTCATGTCCGACTCTTTGCGACCCTATTGTAGCCCACCAGGCTCCTCTATCCATGGGATTCTCCAGGCAAGAATACTGGAGTGGGTTGTCATGCCTTCCTCCAGAGGATCTTCCTGACCCAGGGATGAACCTGAGTAGCTCTTACGTCTCCTGTATTGGCAGACAGGTTCTTTACCACTAACACCATCAGGAAAAAAGTGAAAACGAAAGCCACTCAGTGGTGTCTGACTCTTTGCGACCCCATGGACTCTACAGTCCATGGAATTTTTTTCAGGCCAGAATACTAGAGTGGGTAGCCTTTCCCTTCTCCAGGGACCTTCCCAATCCAGGGATGAGACCCAGGTCTCCCACGCTGCAGGCAGATTCTTTACCAGCTGAGCCACAGGGAAGCCCATGCTGATTTGTACACCAGTGAGGAAGCCACACACCAAACCTGAGATCTCCTGAGGGACCAGCTCTTGCTCTGAGCCTTGCTGCTGAGCCTACCTGAGGTGGAGCCTCCAGGGCAGCCAGAGTGAACGAGAATGTGGTGTCTGAGGAAACCTGCTCCAAATGTGATCCAGACTTCCCAGCCTGCTCATTACTGTTCTGTCCCACAACACAGGTGCTGCCTTGGCGCTCTGAAATGCTCCTATCAAACCACCAGAGCAAGCAAGGAAATCTGTCCAAATGCCCTGATTTCATGTATTTTTTTCTTCCTCAAAGGTAAGAAAAGAAACTCCATATGTCATCCTAAATAGATGACAGAAATCTGTTAGAAAAATTCAGTGCAAATATGTTTCAGTTCTCATGAAACATAAGGCGCTCTGGCGATGCCTCTACCACCCGTCAAAATATATTCTCCATGAACAGACTCACGTCCCCAGAGAGTGACTTGATGAAAGAAGGTGGCACAGAATTGTGGAAAGAAATTGGAGCACGGACCTAATAAATTAGCATGTGTAATCAACTGCGACATGAAATGTAACAGAGATTAGAGAATGGACCTCTAGGGATGTTTGGGTTCTGAAATCATCTAGATTTTGATGGTCAAAGTTATATGTGAAAAGAGTAAGATTATTTTTGATGGTGATGACTGAAATGAATTTTAAATTTAAAAGCCTGTTATTTGCACATTTAGTTTAGTTACGGAGTTGAACCCACTGGTCTGTATGTCTCTCTGAGGTCATTTTCTCTCCCTTCCGGGGTGGAGTCCCTGTAGTCTGATGTAGGCACCTAAGCATGGCTGCTCCAGGACCTGGTGACAATGAGAGAGGAAGGGAACGCTGGGGCCACTGCCTTTGACCAAAGCTGCCCAGGCAAGTCTTCAGCAGCAGGACTCCCTCCCTGACCACGGTACTCATGATCATCAATCTCTTTTGCTTTTTGCACTCTGGCTGTTCTTCAGAAGATCAGTTCCTGATACTCACTGGAAACACTTCCCCATGGCTGTCGGTAAACAGGGTTCTGCCAGGGCATGTGCTTGGCTCTGAAGTAGCCTGGTGACACAGGAAACCACCTTCCACGTTCACTTGGAAAGGAGGTGGCACCTGGCAACCAAGGCAATCTTCATAAATAGAGGATCCTCCTGCTGAAATCTTTCCAGGTTCTTCCTGTCTCACGCAGAACAGAAGCCGATGTTCTCTGCACAGCCCACGTGGCTGACTTGCTCTGGCCCCTACTTTCTCCTCATCTGTTTCCTTGACTACTTTGCCCCAGCTACTTTTCATCTTTAGGCGGTTCCTTGAACTTGTCAAGGTCATTTCTACCTTAAGGCCTTGCATGTATTTGCCTGGAAAGCCCTTCCTTTAGATCTCTGCCTGATGTTTTTCTTCTTGTCCTTTGGGTTTCAGTGGAAAGCACAGTCGGTCAGAAAAGTCAGGACCATCCAGGACACATCCTCCTCCCAGCTCCATCCATGACTGTCCTGCTGAATCTTCTCTTGGGCACTGGTAACTGTGCACACCTTCCACTGTGTGTGTTTACTTACTTCTCAGCTGTCACCCCTCAACAGCAGGGAAATTCCACCAGGGTAGGGACCTTTCCTCTCCAGTCCCTACTGTATTATTCTAGCTCTTAGAATAGATCAACAATTATTTGTTGAACAAATGGTAAATGAATAGGGATTCAAACTCTAGAACTTGTGCTACCACTTCTCATAGGAAGTTGGCATCTTTTCCGTTAGTGTCTCCTGTACACAATGCTGGGCCTGCCAACCAGGAATGGCCATTCGTTCCTTCGTGTGGCTGAACACTAAGAACCTTCCTCTCCTGCCACATCACGTCCTCCCAAAGAACAAGTGCACATATGTCTCAACACATTTATTAAAAATTGATCTCTGCCTGACCAGGGGTAAGAGGTGGGTGGGTGGTAAGTATGAGATAAATCATGAGTTAAATTAAGACTATTCTAGACCATACTTCTGAACTATTTCATTGCATCCTTTACTAATATTTCATAAGTTTAATTACTCTGCCTTTAAAACAAAATGTACTATCCTAATAGGTCCTCTTTATTTTTCTAAAAATTTCTAAATTATTCTTTATTTTATCAGATGATTTTTTGAATTCTTTTGAAAAGTTAAAAAACTTCTGGTTCAGATTTTTATTTGAATTACACTAAATGTCTATCCTCATTTTGGAAGAATTCTTCTTTGCATGGTCTTTCCTACCAGAAAACTGGTAGGTTTCTTAGAGATTTTGTAGTTTTCTTGTTAAGTTTTAACTTCACATTTTTTTTTCCCTATTATGGATGGATTGTTGTTTAGTTGCTAAGTCGTGTCCAACTCTTTTGTGACCCCATAGGCTGTAGCCCCCCAGGCTCCTCTGTCCAGGAGAATTTCTAAGCAAGAATACTGGAGTGGGTTGCCATTTCCTTCTCCAGGGGATCTTCCTAACTCAGGGATCAAACCTATGTCTCCTGCATTGGCAGGTGGATTCTTTACCATTGAGCCACCAGGGAATTTCTGTTTTATCTCTCCACCCCTCCAATCTAGTTTGAGATTCATATCTGTAAATCTTATGAAATGGGGAGTTCTCATGGAAACCCCAGAACCCCTTGAGCTGTACTGTGTATTGTGCTAAATGATCTGGATTCTGAATAGACCTGCTCTTACTAGACCTTTTTTTTGAATAAGATGAATTTTTATTTTGCATTCATTTGCACCAAATTTGCTATATTCTATTTTTAAAAATTGAAGTTGATTTACAATGTTGTGTGAGTTTTCAGGTATACAGTGCAGTGCTTCAGTTAAACATATCTATCTATCCTTTCTCAGGTTCTTTTTCATTATAGGTTATTACAAGAGATTGAATATAGTTCCTTAAGCTATACTGTAGGTCTGTATTGTTTATTTTATATTTAGAGCACAGAGTTGCTGTTTTCATTTACAGGTTCTTTGTAACTCCAGTAAATGTTTTTGATCTCTGATTTTACCCTGGGGATCCTTTATATTTCTCCACACAGTTTTCTCCCATTCTATGCAATAGCTATTTCAAACCCTCTCCACAATCCTGACAATCCAATTTCACCATCCCCTCAAACTTGCCTTCTAGTTCGGGGAGCTAGAGATGTAACCAAGCAGGACCCTATGGGGGATTCCCAGGACAGACTCTCCCATGTCCTCTGCCTGCCTCTCGTTTATAGAAAGACTTTACCTTCCTAAGCCAAACCTGAGTTCTAAAGAGTAAATTTAATACATTTAGAAGTGAGAAAATGCAGAAACAAAGGAAAACAGTCAAGCAAGACAAAATAATAGTTTAGCTATTAAACAAAGTCAAAGACCTTTAGTTCCTCTCAAGGGCTATAGATAATTTTCTGAGCCATGTCCTTTGAGCTGTTTTGCAGACACTGAAACCCCCATCAGGTGGACCATGTTTACTGCGTGCTGACCACCATCATGAAGGCCCCAGACAGGATGGAGTCAGAGGGTCGATGATGTTGATTCCCGATTACCTCACTAGCAACCAATCAGAAGAACATATACGAGCTGATCATGCACCCTGCAACCCTCTCCCTCACCTTGTCTTTAAAAACCTTTCCCTGAAAGCCAGCAGGCAGTTCCCGCCTTTTGAGCATTAGCCATCCGCACTCTTGCTTAGAGCTCTGCAATAAACATTAACTTTCTTTCACAACCCAGTGTCAGTGGGTTGGCTCTACTGTGCACTTTGCTTCAGTAAGTGGGGCTAGGGGTTCGGGGAGGCTTAGGACATAAAACAAATTTTGTTCATCTTCCTAAACATCAAATTCACCCACTTACTGATATCTGGACCATTCTGTCTTTGCTGTTCCAATGTTGACACCCCACCTGTTTTTTGGACCTCATCCCCTCCATTTTCCCAAAACTCCCTATTGTTGGACACTTAGGTTGCTCCAAAGTTTTCCTAATATAAAAGTATAACACTCAATGAACTGCATTGTGATATACCCTTGGCTGCTTGTCTAGTTATTCCTTAGGATAAATGATCGAAAGTATATTTGCTGGATCAAAGGGTATGCACACTTTGATTGCTTTGAGTTACCAAGTCACCCGTGCTAATATGTGCTACTTTGTGTGTATTAGACTGCCTGGTCCTCTGAACTCTTACCAACATAAATCATCGTCCTTTTTAACCATTAATTTGTTAGGCAAGTGGCATTTCATTATTTCAATTTGCATTTTTATTGCTTGTCTGAACAAATGCTAAACTTTGCCCTGTTCATGGCTGTCTTCCCATTGCCTCAGTGTGTTTCTGCTGAATGGAAAAAATGAATGAATGTACAGAACATATGCCAAGTTCTGGGCTGGGTGTTGCATTGAATACAGTTGAGATATAATGAAAATTGAATATTTTTTCATATGCTTATTGGTCATTTACCTTATTCTTTTTTGTTTTTGGTCAATTGTCTGCTTCTGTAGACTGCCCTTTTATCTACTAGCATTATGAGAATATTAATTCTAAAAGCTTAGCTCATCTTTTGCCTAGAGAGGAAGATGTTCTGCTGAAGTCCTCATGATCCAGGAGAGAACCCAGAACTCTCTTCCCAGCCTCAAGGGCCCCTACCCCAAACACGGAGGACAAAAGTGTGGGGATGAAGGATGTGCCAATGACAACCCGGTGAGATGAAACCTCACCTGTTCAAGCACTGTGGATAAGAGCTGTAGCTCTAAGTGGTAAAGCTTCTATTTTTCCCTACAGCCAGTTATTTAATAGAATCTTAGAAAAGAGGTGTTGATTCGTCACCAGGCATAAGGCCTACTGAGATCAGTACAGCTTGTAAGATACAAGTTAGGATTGAACCTTACATTCAAATTAGCACCAACTGAAGACGGAGACACGCTTCTCAAATAATGCTACCTCGAGTGAGAGACACTGAACCCTCATGTGGATGGTGAGCTGTTTTACAAGGGTGAGACACGTGTGGACAGTACTTGACTTTATGTCAACACTGTGATAGCAACAAGTGTTTCACAACACGTTAAGCTGCAGAGACCTTCAGCTCTGGGCTTTCTCAGACAATAGTCAGTCTGTCTGCTTGACCATTGACCACGACTGTGTTTCTATGTGACTTGATACTAATCAAGGAGGAGTGGCTATGAGAAGATGTACAGATTTATCTCTTATTTGCAGAGAAAGGCACTTAGTACTTTTTGCTCAGTACTTTGATGAGAACTATTTCATGAGACTGTGGATAGGAGAGATACCTGCTGGTCTGTGACTCCCTTGTGAAAATAAAACACAATGATTCAGTTACCTGTGATAATTAATAAACAAAGACATTTAAATAATGCCTTTAAGACATTGCATGTACAGATTTGACTATAATGCAAGAAGTTACTAATCTGGGTCTTCAACAAACACTCATTTTCCAAAAGTTTGACACACAGGACATCTTCTGTCATATAAATAGTGTCCTAAATGATGCTTATTTCAGGAAACAAAAATGTATTTAATTCATGATATGTCTAGAGCCATGACTGTTTGGAGCCAGAAGGGACCTTGGGGGTCTCTGCTGTAAGCCTGGGAGATAAGGGGTTTGTGGGAGATCCAGCCCCTGCAGGTAGCCTCCAAACTCCGGCCAGGAGTTCCTGGCCCTTCTTTGCATCCTGCCCTCAGGAACACAGCACCTACATATCTAGAGGCAGATGGTTCTAGGAAGCACCTTAGCCAGCCCTTTCTCTCATACCATTGGCACAGTCACCTGCCTAGTGGTGGAGGAGAAGCAAATGCTCATTCCTTGGCTTGAAGGATCCCAAGGTATGGAAGGTTGACCACTGAGGGTCAATGGAACCAAGATGGCTTCAGTTAAAAATATAACCCTCTTGGAGTCCAGATTTCTGGACTAGCCCCAAGCTTTACAAGCTGGTTCTTCAGGTAGCTAAAACTCAGATGGCAGTGATCATCCTTAAATCATCCTCAGGCGTGAAACACCCAGCCAAACTGAATCAGCTGTAGGGACCAGTTCTGTCTACAGCCAAGGGCTGACTCCCGTCCAGAAAAAGCCTATTTCTAAAATGGTTCCTCTGCTGCTGGACAAGACTGTGAAGCCCTAATTTCTACATGGGTTGTCATACTAAGGACACTGACCTGCTGCTGATGTCCCTGTGTTGATGGGAATATGCACATTATTCTGTATGGACCCCAGATTGCAGAATCCGCAGTAGGGGCAGGAGGGATGTGAAGTCTGGATGAGGCTCTGTCTGTATGAGGAATCCTCCGGGTCAGGCAGAGGCTGCTAGCCGTCAGCTAGGCCTTTAGATTTCCCCACTGCTCAGTCACACACACTGCAGGGAGTGTTTGTGATCTGGGGGCTCCGTGTGTTCTCTGGTTTGGTTACTGTCCCAGTCTGGTTTCCCCAGAAGCAGACCCAAGACATGGCTTCGAGTGCTTGGAGTTTATTTGAGAAGGGGACCCAGGAACCAGTGGAGGAGTGGAGAAGAGAGGCCGGGAAGGGAAGACAGCCTGCCTGAGCTGGACCTCACTGCGGATGCCCAGAGCAAGATCTACTGGGGAAGTCGGGCATCAGTGGGCAGCATGCATCCCAGGGTCATTGCCCCAGCGGAGGCGAAGGAGCTGGAGGATTTATACTCGTTCTATCAGTCACTGGATAGGGCTCTTTTGGGGGAGGGGAGCACGGCCTAGACTGTGCTTCTAGACCAGTGTCTAGAGTGTAGACACTCCCAGCCTGCCTTCTGCACAGGAAAGGGCGCTCCTGCTGTGTCAGGGGCCCCCCACACAGGTGGACCGTGGGCCAATGTGCAGCAGCACGGGAAAGAGATGAGGTGAGCACTAACAGCTTCTGGAACAGTTTCTTTAGCCCAGATCCACTCCCCAACCAAGCTGTGTGTGTGTCTGCATGTGTGCACTGCACAGACTAGTTGTGGTCATATTACAAGGGAAGTCATATTTACTCTGATCCTGAAGGTGGGAACCTGGGAGGTTCTGATGCAGTATTTCCCCATCCCATTCTTCAGAGCATGACAAAGCACTGCATGTGGTTAGAGACCTCTGGCTTGACACAGCATGCATGGATGGGAAATAGGCACTAAGCTCTTCCCTCAGTGCTAGCACAGGGGTGTCATCTCACAACAGTGAAGTTTCTTCTCCTTGAGGTTGTTAAAGGGGCTCTGAGGTTATTACTGTTTGCTGGGCTCTGGCTTTGTGTTACCCCTATGCTGTAAAATTCAGTTGTCTCAACTCTATAAAGGGGCATGGTTATACCCATTGTACAGATGAGGCCAACGTGCATTTGTCCAATCAATCATGAAGACCCAGACAGGGTCCTAGGGATAGATATAAAAACAAGGTGCACATGGGCTTGTTGACATGCTGGGAGCGAGTTCAAGGGCCACAGGGCAGCTCCAGCTGCTGAGTGGAGAAAGGACTGGAGGGGCCACAGAGGGCAGCTAGGAGGCAGGTGTAGTGAGCAGACAAGAAAAAGCCTGGACTTAGAACCAAAGTCCAGGGTTTGCAAGCTGCATGGTTGCGTTTCACATGCTGTCTAGCCCTGAAGCCTCTCTCTACACCTTTCTGATTCTAAACAACCTTCCATAGATGAACCTCTATTTCTGTTTTCCTTTAATCAGAGTAACCCATTCTTGATGGAGAAAGATATATTAATTTTCTCTTTTGGTTTGCTATCTGCATTTTTATATACACTGATTCATGGTCGGTGGTGGGAAAGACTTTAACTTTGGGAAACTGGCACATTTGGGAATTTGGATAAAAGCGACGCCCCTAATTTCCTACTCAGCGAGGGCACAGGGCAGGGTGGAGGCAGGAAGGGTCAAAGTGCCCAGGACTTTCCTCCATTTCCTGTTCACAGTCCGCCCAGGAGAGCCCAGTACAGATGGGTGGCTGTGCCTCCAGAAGATGAGGCTTGCAGTTGAATGGGGGTTGAATGTTCCGGACTCATCCCAGCCCAGCACCCCACTGGTACAGCGTGAGTTGGGACCACGAGGCAGCAAAGTCAGTAGGATGTGGAGTCATCATAAGAAATAACACACTGTGCTTCAGTTGCCATCTGGCTCTCAGCCCTAGCAGACAAAATGTGACTGTAATGGGGCACTGGTTCAAGCAACAGAGAGGATCAAAGCTCGTAACCACAGAGGAGGCAAGGGATTGGAGCCCACATCCCAGGGAAAGGGTTGCTTGTGAAGGCCAGAATCTGCTCTCCGCCCACAGACATGCCAGGGGAAAGAGGGATACGCCATCCGCAGGCACAGGAACCGGCTGGTTTATGAGGGAGGACTCAGTGGTTATGGAGGATGGGCTGGAGGTGAGTGAGAGGCAGTGTGAGGTGTTGGAAGGTTCAGGGTCTCAGCCACGAAGGATGGCGCAGACTGCTCTATGGTGGTCCCTCCGGGGCTGGCCAGCCCCCTACTTAGCACCCCATCTTGGCTACTGAGCAGATGAAGGGGGCTCATGGACTATATAGATGGGTTGCCAGCAGTCATTAGCTTAGAGAGCCTACTCTCAGAATAGGGGAAAAATGGATCCAAAGTACAAAGAATTCGAGATACTACCAGACAAGATCTAACCTGAGTGTCAGAAGCAGCAGCTTATGAAGGACGGAGCCTGTGACTTGAGGCTCCGAAACTCACTAGCTGTGGGCCTCGAGTGAGGACCTTCACTAGTCTCAGTTTCTCCCTCTGCAGCACCGGGCTGTGTCTGCCGCAAAGGTTTTACATTAAATGAACTAACACACGCGAAGCACCAGACACATAGGAGACGCTGAACAAATGCTGCCTTCTCCCCTGCTACCGGAGGCAGCAGGGGTCAAGTCTAGGGGGGACGTACTTAGGGAGGAGCTGTAGGGGGAACCCAGGCATGTCATGGAGGATGATGGGAGAGAGGCTGGTATCACCTTCTGCCAGAGGTAGGGTCTATTTTCTGTGGTTTTCACACCATGTCACTTGGAACTCGGTGGCCTACTTGGGCTTTGAAGGAAGAGAGGACAGTGGGACTGAAGATCCAGTGATTGGGGTTTTGGGGACCCCTCGGAGCAGCAGTGTTTGTATCTGATTAGAACCCTGGGATTCCATATAAGGTTTGTTTGGGAAAGGTTCTAAGTAAGTCAAGCCCATATCTGAAAACTGCAGAGACAGTGACCTAGAAGGCAACTTTCAGTGCAAAGACTTTATACTATGACATGAAGCTTTAGTGCTGGCTAAAAGAGGGCTGGCTAGATGCCCTCAATCCACAGGAAACATTCCTCGGGCGGTGGCGGTGGGGGGGGGGTGCGGCAGGCGGGAGCTGGTGGTGCGAAATAACACGGCTCTTACCAGTAAGAGATACTGTGGGTGCTACATTACAGACTCGAAAGGCAAGGGCTGTCTTGATGAAAGATGGGATATGAGAGGTCTTGGGAGATATCCAAGGACACGCGGGGCTGTTTTCCTGATTGAATAACTCTGCATTAATCAAGTCAAGTTTTCCTGGGCTCTCCCAAGTGCACAGGGATGGGCATTTTAGAGAGAGCTCTTTCGGGTCTCAGCACATCTCAGCACAGATACAGAGCCTCACCCCAGCGGCAAGAGACCGGGCAGAAACTGGGCCGTGTGCTGTGACTGCACAGCCCTTACCTTCTTCAGCTCTTCCTGGACACTCTGGCTGTTGTCTTCAGAGGACAGACTTTCCTTCTGGTTCTCAGACTCGGTCTTGGGCTCGGATTCCTGATCCTCCCCAGAAGAAGTCTCCCTCTCACTCATTTTCCTTGATAGCTCGTACAGCCTGTTCCTCTGTTTCTCTTCTGTAGTGTCTGTGCTGGCCCGAGGATGCCGAGCCTCACTGCTGATGTCAATCTCTGGTAAATCACCTGGCACCTGAAAGAAAGCCAGAATCACGAGCTGAAGACCCTTTTTCTATAGCCATGTTGTTCCCGATAATCTCCGGGTAAAGGTCAGTCCTTTACATCAGGCTTCCCTAATGACTCAGCGGATAAAGAATCTGCCTGCAAGGCAGGAGAGAGAGGAAACGTGGGTTCAGTCCCTGAGTTGGGAAGATCCCCAGGAGAAACAAATGGCAGCCCACTCCAGTATTCTTGCCTGGGAAATCCCATGAACAGAGGAGCCCTGTGGGCTCCAGTCCATGGGGTTGCAAGAGTCAGACATGATTTAGCGACTAAACCACCAAAGGTCAATGAAAATGAAGGTAAACTAAACCAGGAAAATGAGGCTCTTGCTTGATCTGCTTTCCCTATGGATGAGCTCTTACTTTTTATTCTTACTTTCTCAAACATATGCATCTTAACACTTTGTTAAAACTTTAGGCAGAACCAATGCAATATTGTAAAGCAATTATCCTTCAATTAAAAAAAAAAAAACTCTAGGCAGGTAAGCATCTGTAGTCAGAAAAGTGAATTCAGTGTTTTCATTTGCAGAATACTTACCCAGTGGCTACTAAGGGCAACACCGTGCTGGTACTGAGGATGCAAGTCTGAGCAAACCTCCACCAGCTCCCAGTGGAAGAGACACTAAAACCCTGCTAAGTGCAGAGGAGCTGGGAGTTAGGGAAAGCTGGCTTGTGGAAGTGGTGTTTGAGTTGAGATTCAAAGTGCAGCAGTTACCCAGCTAAAAGGGAGAGAGGAAAGAACCGTATTCAGGACAGATCACAAAGATTTTGAGATGGTGTGAGGTTCTTGTGCACACGTAAGGAATACTGTTTCATCTTCCCTTGATAGTCACACAATTACATCTCTGGCTCCTACCATCTCCTTGAGCTCCCTCTGTGAGTAGAGCTGACCAGGCCTGGGAAACTCCAGGAAGACATGGAAATCGTTAAGTCTCGCTCTATTCTTCACTTCATGTTGGACAGACATGTATGGAATTTTAACAAGATAACACCCCAGTGTACCATCAGGGTTCACTGCACACAATATTAGCTTTTGAATTTCCTCTTTGAGTTGTTCTATCTGTTTAAAAGGCTTGGTCTTTCATGACTTTTATTCTTTATTGAAGAACTCCCCAAGAACAAAGACAAAATGTACTAATTCTGTAAACAAAACTCCTTCCATCTTGCAATTATTATCTGGGTTCATTGGACCCTTTTATAAATCTAAGACACATGATGAGATTTTTATGATCTCATTTTCCTTATCTTTGGAAATATTTTGCAGTTTTATCATCCTGGGAATTATCTTTCATCATTACTCATCAATTTTGCTTAAAAAGAGACTAGAATAACAAAAGAGAGAAAAATGGAATTACTTAGAAGGATGATTCAACATGGAAATAAATCATCACCATTTTGAGCCTGCTTTTAGCTCACTGTATACAGTTGGGAATTCAAAATTTTTCATAATGGCAAAGGAAAAAAACTGAGAGAACAACATTTCACAATTATTAGATGACTCAGAAGATGAAGTTGGAGAGCAGCTCCACAGACTCTAACGATGATGGACGAAATCTGTTGTCTAAGTAAAATCTCAGACTAAGAGTCTTCAGATGACAGTGTCCTAAGGGAATTTTCTCAAACCCAAGAATTAATAAGTAAACAAAGAATCGATGAGTAAACAATGTATCTATCAGGATAAGAGAAAAGATGGTATTTTCCTTCAGTTCGTCATTCAACAGGAATGGCTTCATCACACAACATTTCGCAGCAAGAATCTAGACCATCCTGTTCTGCTAAAAAGGTGTGGCAGATTCTTTATGAAGTTCATGTATCAAATTTGCTTGATTCAGTTTATAATTGGACAAATGCTTAAGGGAGCTGTTTATATAAAGCCAATTAAAAGGAGACAGATGATAGAAGTGAAAAAAAATCACTGGACTGATAAACAGGGTCCCTTGGATGATGATTTTTTTTTTCCTGGCCCTGAGTAAGAATCAATGGTGAGGACCTCATGAGAGGTGGCTGATGCCCCCAGGACGCTTGAGAAGGAGGAATCCTATGGTCTTAGGACTTGGGGGGAGCTCCACGGGAAGAATGGTCTCTGAGCAGGTTCTTGAGAGATGGGGAGCATTTTAATATGTTGACATGGGATAGGCATTGTTGGTGAGGAAGCAGCAGGACGGTTAAGATCCAGGGTGCATGAAGCTGCTCGGCACTTAGAGGAATAAGGCTCAAGGGTGGAGAGCATGGGGAGCTTTGGGGTGTGGAGAAAACAGGCCTGGGTCAGACTGCAGAGGAGTAAGCGTCTGCCAGGTGGAGCCAGCGGTAAAGAACCCACCTGCCAATGCAGGAGACGTAAGAGATGAGGGTTTGATCCCCGGGTTGGGAAGATCCCCTGGAGGAGGGCATGGCAACCCACTCCAGTATTCTTGCCTGGAGAATCCCATGGACAGAGGAGCCTGGCAGGCTACACTCCATGGGCTCACAGAGTCGGACACAAATGAAGCAACCTAGCACGGCACAGCAGGCCTCTGTCTAAGGAGTGAGCTTTACCTGTCAAGTATCTCTGGGCTCTTGGGTCTCCCCAGGCTGCTGGGTGGCACCAAGGGCACTCAGAAGCTGGCTCATGGAAGACCTTGGGTGTTCCTGGAAGGTGAGCACCCAGGAGCTCCCTAGAGTGGAAGTGAGGTAGCTGATCAGGCGCTGCACGACAGGGCTGGAAGCGGATGAAAGTGAGAGCGCAGGTGGGGCCTGAGGCAGAGATGCAGGGTTCTAACTGAGCACACAGGGCGGAGCCTTAGACACTGGCGGGATGCCCAGGCTGGGGGGCAGTGCAGATGACTTGATGAACAGGGGCCCCATCACTGAGAGATCTGCAGGGACCAGGCACACTGCTCGGCTCTCAGAGGACACCAGAAGGCCCCTCACAACCCAAAGTGGTGAAGGTGGAGAAAGTGGAGGGGTTGGATGACTGGTTATTTCCTTTAAAAATACAGCTTTAAACAGAAAGTTGCAAGCAGCTAAGCGTCTGTTGGATTGGCTGGTTTTACATTCCTGGCTCTTCAGAGTGGGGAGACTGATGGGGAAATTTAAGGGGAAAAAGTTGCCTTTTCTTTGCACATTTATATTTCGTGTGTGGAGTACGTGCGTACACGCTCAGTGGTGTCTGACTCTTTGTGACCTCATGCTCTGTAGCCCACCGGGCTCCTCCGTCCATGGGATTCTCCAGGCAAGAATACTGGAGTGAGTAGCCATTCTCTTCTCCAGGAGATCTTCCCGACCCGGCATCAAACCCTAGAATCCTGCATTGGTGGGTGGATTCTTTACCACTGAACCACCTGAGAAGCCCCTAATGTGGCTGCTGCTGCTGCTAAGTCGCTTCAGTCGTGTCCGACTCTGTGTGACCCCATAGACGGCAGCCCACCAGGCTCCCCCGTCCCTGGGATTCTCCAGGCAAGAACACTGGAGTGGGTTGCCATTTCTTTCTTCAATGCATGAAAGTGAAGTCGCTCAGTCGTGTCCGACTCTTTGCGACCCCGCAGACTGCAGCCTACCAGGCTCCTCCGTCCATGGGATTTCCAGGCAAGAATGTACAAGTGGGATGCCATTGCCTTCTCCGCCTAATGTGGAGAGTCTAGCTAAATAAGGATGATGTTATTGTTGTTCCGTTGCTAAGTCGTGTCTGATTCTTTTCAACCTCATGGACTGTAGCCAGGTTCCTCTGTCCTCCACTATCTCCCGGAGCTGGCTCAAATTTATGTCCTTTGAGTTGGTGATATTATCTAATCATCTGCCACCTCCTTCTCCTTTTGCCATCAGTCTTCCCCTGCATCAGGGTCTTTTCCAGTGAGATGGCTCTTCATATTAAGTGGCCAAAGTACCAGAGCTTCAGCTTCAGCATCAGTCCTTCCAATAAATATTTGAGGTTGATTTCCTTTAATATTTGATCACTAGTTTGATCTCCTTGCAGTCCAAGGGAGTCTCAAGAGTCTTGTTCAGCACCACAATTCAAAAGCATCAATTCTTCAGCGCTCAGCCCTCTTTTTGGTCCAGCTCTCACCTTCATACATGACTACTGGGAAAACCATAGCTTTGACTGTATGGAACTTTGTTGGCAAAGTGATGTCTCTGCTCTTTAATACACTGTCTAGGTTGGTCATAGCTTTTCTTCCAAGGAGCAAGCGTCTTTTAATTTCGTGGCTGCAGTCACTGTCCCCAGTGATTTTGGAGCCCAAGAAGATAAAATCTGTCACTGCTTCCATATTTTCCCCTTCTATTTGCCATGAAGTGATGGGACCAGGTGCCATGATCTTAGTGTTTTGAATGTTGAGTTTCAAGCCATCTTTTCACTCTCCTCTTTTACCCTCAAGAGGCTCTTTAGTTCCCCTTCACTTTCTGCCATTAGATGGCATCATCTTCATATCTGAGATCATTGATATTTCTCCTGGAAATCTTGATTCCAGCTTGTGATTCATCCAGCCCAGCATTTCTCATGATGTTCTCTGCATACAAGTTAAATAAGCAGGGTGACAATATACAGCCCTGTTGTACTCCTTTCCCAATTTTGAACGAGTCAGTTGTTCTATGTCTGGTTCTAACTCTTGCTCCTTGACGTGCATACAGGTTTCTCAGGAGACAGGTTAGGTGGGCTGGTACTCTCATCTCTTTAAGAATTCTCCACAGTTTGTTGTGATCTACACAGTCAAAGTGTAGTCAGTGAAGCAGAAGTAGATGTTTCTCTCAAACTCCCTTGCTTTCTCTGTTATCCAATGAACATTTGCAGTTTGATCTCTAGTTCCTCTGCCTCTTCCAAACCCAGCTTGTTTGTCTAGAAGTTCTCGGTTCCTGTACTAAGCCTAGCTTGAAAGATTTTGAGCATTGACTTGCTAGCATTTAAATGAGTACAACTGTATGGCAAAATTTTAAATACCTGATGACAGAATACTCATTAAGATAAACTAGCATATCTTCTTTTCCAAGAGGTTCTCTGTGGTCTGCAAGGTCTTTATACTAATCTTTAAATTTTTGTCTTTGTTTCATTGATACCCTAAAAAAAGCACATTGTGAGTTACCAGGGCAACCACCTTGCCACCGAGTGCTGCCAGGGGATTGCCATTCCTTTGTTTGATTTATGCTTCTGGTGGTACTAACAGGTCTCTTACATTGACAGTATTTAAGTTTTAATGCAGCCATTCTCAAACCAGATACCCTCTGACAATTCTTGGGTAATCCATGAATTCCCAAGATCAAGAAACACAGAGGTGGACATAAATGGAGGCGATGGGGACGTGAGGAGTGGAGGAAGGAGCTGGAGGGTTCCTGTGGCTGAGCACGGCCGTGTGGCGTGGGCGAACACTGCTCCGGGTGCTGCACACACAGACTGTCATTCCAGAGGCCCGGTCGTTCCCTCTGTATCCCTGAGGACACTAACATGAGTAGCCTGTCCAAGGTCATGTGGCTAGAGCGTGGCTGAGCTGAAGACAGCCTGACCCTAAAGGCCAAGCTCTTTGCATTCTTCCAAGATAAAGCTAGAAGCTGCACATTCCTTGAAGGGAGACCAGATTGCAGAACCACAGAGTGGGGGAAGAACCCGAGATGCAGAGGATTTTACCTCTTGTTTCATAAGGGGAAGAAAAGTTATGACCAACCTAGACAGCATATTCAAAAGCAGAGANCCTTTTTCTAGCGGCACTCTGGCGATGGGGACTCTCAGATTTTCTCCGTCCCCCTTTCCTTCAGCCAGCCTAGTGGCCTGTCCTTATAGACCTTGGAATCCTGCCTGCCTTGGTGCAAAGCAGTTTTTCTCCACCTCAGCCTCATCACCATCATCAGCCAAATTCTCCGCACGTTTTAAGGGAAGAAAGTCAATGTCTTCCAGGCTGGACAACCCCGGTCCTAGCATCACTTTCCCAGAGCTTGCCTTTCAACTGTCAGTCACTCGAGGTGGGGCTGTGGGAGCCTCTGGGTCTCCTCCCTCTTCTTCAAAGGAGCCCCACTAAAGGATTACTCTCAGATGTCACACGTCAGCCTTCACTGAATATACCCGGGTGTCCTGGTGGCCCTCGTCAGCCCCAGTGATGAAAGATTCTGAACCTGACCTAAAAATCAGAATTTTGGCAGCTTGCTTTTAGATATTATTTCAGTCAACTACAGAGGAAAGCCTGAACAGGCTAACTAACCCTAGAGACTCTTTACACAGTGAATGGCCGTGGTTCTACGTGCAAATTCCTTGGCATACACAGTGATCCCGAATTCAAGAACAGCAGAAAGAGCCTGGGGCTGGCTGGCTCCACCTATGTCCCACTTCTTCTGTGGCCCTGGGAAAGCTCTCTCTCTGGTGTCTTAAGGTGGAGGTTTATCCTCTCCCGATGTATTGATGTTAACCCCAAACTAGATTTATTCACATGCTGTACTCTGGTGAATAAGGCATTTTTAAAAATAACTGGTGTGATAAGAACAGTCATACCTACAAAAATATATGTCAAATCCTTGGTCAGCTTAAGAGGGTGGAAATGGGAAGGTGGAACCTGGAATTTTACCAGACTTAATACTGAAATACATCTGCCTGCCTCGAGGAGCACTCCTCCCCGTGCGAGGGTCTGAGTTGGGCCAGTGGAGCCGCACAGGGTGGCCCGGGCCTTGGGGACCAGTCTGGTGAAGGGGGTTATGTGAGCTCAGCACCTGGATGTCAGCTGGAAGGCTCAATTTTAACTTTTATAGTTACAGGTCGGTTGTCCTGGTGTGATTTCCAAGCTGTTCTCTGAGTCCTTCTTATTATAAAATTGACTTAAAAATAAACAAGAAAAATGAAAGTATTAGTCATCCAGTCGTGTCTGTCTCTGTGACCCCATGGACTGTAGCCCATCAGGCTCCTCTGTCCATGGGATTCTCCAGACAAGAATACTGGAGTGAGTCATCGTTTCCTCCCCCAGGAGGTCTTTCAGATGCAGGGATTGAACCCGGCTCTCCTGCATTACAGGCGGATTCTTTACCGTCTGAGGCGCCAGGAAACCTCAGTGAACTCTGGGACCTGGATCCCTCTTCCAGAGCCCTTTGGCTCTGACGGGCGGGCCGTGCCCCTGGTCCGTTTTCCCTCTGCAATCTCCTGTCTGGCAGAAGGGGATTAACTACGCCATTTGTTGAAACAGCAGCCATTTGCTCCCTGGAATTACGGCAATCCGTGCAAAATACCCAGAAAACCATTAGCCTGGACTTCTCAGGTCAATGTTTATATGAGGAATAGGCATTTAAGTCACAGTTATTTTCATACTGACTACGTTGGCCTGTCACTTTGTGGAAACATCTTTTAGGAAGGAAGCAGCATTAACAGTGAACTTCATCTTTTTTTCCTCTCTCTCTGACTCAGCATTGGAACTGGGTGTAGATTCAGTCACATGACCCTTGAATTTTGATAGTGACTTAGTACCTGGGCAGTAATGCCAGCATGAGGGTCAGAATCTTAGAAGGGGCACGAAGAGGCTCCTAAAGAACCATGTGCTGAACTTCAGGCCAGGGGCAGGGATAGCGGGGCCGAGGGCTGTTCCCGATCCCCTTCTTTTCATTGCCAACGACCTGCTACTGCTGTGAACGGGCTGGGTTCCAGTACCCGCTATATTGTTGTTGCTTAGTCACTCTTCACGTCTGACTCTTGCGACCCCATAGACTATAGCCCTCCAGGCTCCTCTGTCCATGGGATTCTCCAGGCAAGAATACTGCAGTGGGTTGTCATTTCCTTAATATCCAACAGAGTCCTGGTTAGAAATGTAAAGCTCTGAGCACTTGTGTTCATGCATATTTCTCTTCCCCACTGGGGAGAAAACTTAATAATTCATCAGGGCCTATGACACAAGAATGTTAAAGAAAAACTGTTATATACAGTAAATATCTCATTGCTTTCTAGACTTGTTCTTTGCAACCAGCTAGTCATGGAGGCACCCAGAAATTCTCACTAACAAGGGGACTCACTTGACAGATCGTTGTCTAAGATTTTTCTTCTGTGCAGGGGGTATTTGATCATACAGTGGTCTGAACTGTTTCCAAGTTACGATCTGTACTTGCGGAGGCTGCTGTGGAAGTGGGAGTGAGAGGCTTGAGGAACCGGCAGCCTTGTCTCAGAGCAGCTCTTTAAGTTTTCATGTAAAGGAAGGTTCCATGCTAACAAGCTATGAAAATCAATGGTGAAGAATTAGGGTGGAGAAGTGGGGACTCTCACCCTTTAGTCTGTGTATTGGAGGAATTTCAGATACAGCTTGAATTAGACTGAAGGGCTTGCTTGGGAGTGTTCTCTTAACACACCTCAGAAGTAGGCGGGTCTGACAGGTGGCTCATTGTTCACAGGTGTGTGTGGGGGGTTGTCACTCCACAACCAACATGCGTGGTCTTGCAAGATGTCTCAGAGTGCCTCTCTTTGAATTCACTCATGAACCAGGGCTTGGGGGAGGCAGCCATTCACTCCTTTACAGATCCCACAACCCGATCCAGGAGCAGCTCGGACCAGTAGAAGTCAGGTTATTTTGGCCCTTCATAGACCTGAGCTGACTGAGCTGTCCCTAGAATGATGTACTGGCCCACACTGAGTGACACCGTGAGAAGCAGCCTCCAAAGTGTGTGTTCGTTTGAAGCAGTTTATGGGGAGGGCGCTGTGTTTACTCTGCGTTCTCTCCATAAGGACCCATGGGATAAATTTCTTGGGATCTCAGCTCCAGGAGCAGCATCTTTTAAGGAATGGATTTATGATTCTAATATGACTTCCATGACTCAGAAAACTGCTCATGGTTTCCTGCAGATATAAGCTTAATTATCCAATAATGATTTGATGACAACAATGTTAGATCTTACCTCATGCTGTGTGCACACTGTGCTTAGTTGCTAAGTCGTGTCCGACTCTTTTGCGACCCTTTGTACTATAGCCTGCCAGGCTCCTCTGGGATTTTTCAGGCAAAAACACTGGAGTGGGTTGACATGTTGTGACATTCCAACATGACACTTCCATGTTGGAATCTTCCCAACCCAGGGATCAAATCCACGTTTCTTGAGTCTCCTGCATTGCAGGCAGACTCTTTACCACTGAGCCACCAGAGAAACACTTAATACCTCCTATTATCCCCCAAAATAAAGTACAGATGGACTAAAGAGCTAAATGTAAAATTCAAAACTATAAAGCATTAGAAAAACACAGGAAAACATTCTTAAAACCTTGGCGATTTAAAACTTTCTCCAACAAGACACAAAATTTAAAGGAAATGAAAATAACTGATAAGTTATTAGTAACAAAATGTTTTGCATGTGAAATACACTTAAAGTTAAGGTGAAAGTGATAGACAAGGGGAGAGTACTTTCAGTGTGTAACCATCAAAGAACTAAGATCTACAGTGTAATTAGAGAATAAAACTAATTTCTCAAAATCGAGAAGAAAAAGTCTGACAAAGTAATAGAAGACACATATAAATGTGTCTTTCACAGAAGAAAAAAAATGCAAATAGCTGTAAATATAGGAAAAAATATTCAATTTCAGTAGTAACTATGTCAACTAAAAAGAAATATATTTTTTTCTTCACATAAAGTTGGCAACAAAGTAACAGACTGACAGCACCAAGTATTGTTGACAGTATGAGAAAAATGTGCTCCACTGTGTGGCTCTGCAGACTGCAGGGAAGTTTGGAGAGTTTAATTTGGGGAGCACTCATTAAAATTAAAGATCCATTTATCCCTCAAGTCGGCAAAGTCTACTCCTGTACTTGTATAAAGAGGTTTGCACCCTGGTGCTTTCTTCGGTATTGTTTAAAACACCAAACACTGAAACAGTCTTGACTGTCCATCATTATAGGAACTACTAACTGTGGATTCCTCCCTGCCTTGGACCACTGGGGACCTGGGGGGCTGGGGGGGTGTTTGGAGGAATACTGGTAAAGTTCTTTTGTCATCAGCATGACTTACAATTGTCCATGCCTGGTGCAAGGTGATAACAAAAAGACTGACTTGGATTTGATTTATTGTTGTTTTAAAATTCTCATCAGGCAATGCCTCCATATTGCTTGCATCCTGGACAAATTGCTCCCACTCCCACAGTCCCCGCTGGGGACCACTGGGATGCAGAGATCTGTGTGCTCTGACCTCTCCATCACTTACTGGTAGGAATAAGGGGTGGAAGAATAGAGGGAGTAGGATGCCAATTTTGCTGAAACACAGATACATTTACAGAATAATATTTTTAAATGTGCTATACATATATGATGCACAAATACAACTGTAGTCATCTGGTGGGAGAGAGCAGGGATGTAGGGTTGTGGTCAAGGCAGAGTGTATCTGTGGTGGTGGTTTAGCCACTAAGTTGCGTCCGACTCTTGGAATCCCATGTACTATTGCCTGCCAGACTCCTCTGTCCATGCTATCTTCCAGGCAAGAATACTGGAGTGGGTTGCCATTTCCTTCTCCAGGGGATCCTCCCAACCCAGGGACTGAACCCGGGTCTCCCGCACGGCAGGCAGATTCTTTACTGACTGAGCTGCCAGGGAAGCCCGCCTGTATCTGTATGTTTTAATAACGTCTATGTTATTTATATATTTGCATATATACATGTATTTATAAGTATGCGTGCGTGCGTACTAAGTCACTTCAGTCGTGTCTGACTCTTTGCGACCCCATGGACCGTAGCCCGCCAGGCTCCTCTGTCCATGGGGATTCTCCAGGCAAGAAGACTGGAGTGGGTTGCCACGCCCTCCTCCAGGGGACCTCCCCAACTCAAGGATCGAACCTGCGTTTCCTGCGTCTCCTGGATCAGCAGGAGGGTTCTTTATCACTATGCCATCTGGCAAGCCCTTATAAGTACACAAATAGTTAAAAATATACATCTATATGCCTTTTCTTTTCTGAGGGGAGAACTGCCCTAGTAAATTAAACAGAAGGGAGGACGGAGAGGAGGGCCAGGGTTTTGAAGTCCCGAGAAGTTCAATGCCATCGCCACCTAGTGGGGAGGAGAGGACACTGCCAGGGAGGCAGAGAGCCTCGGTCCTGGGTCCTTTCTGCTGGCCCTCGCCTTCTCCCTGTTGATGCCTCCTAAGACTCATCAGCAGAAGACAACTTACAAGTCACCTTAGAATAAATAGGGAACTTCAGGCACCTAGTGGTGATGGATAGGTGGCGTTTTATACCTGCATTTCAATCACACAGACAACCCCCAAGAATATCCCCTGAGGCAAGTCACCCAGAGTCCCTGGAAAACTGTCTCCACTTGAGCTAGATGATACTGAATCACAGTTGAACAGAATTTCATAAATTTTTCATTTACGATCACGACAAACTCACATGGCAGATTTGTAATGATCTTATTTTACAGAGGAGAAAGTGAGAGCCTGGAACAAATTTCTAAGTAATATATTAGCAGATCAGGCAGCACTGATGCTAAATCCACTCAGGTCATGACTACCTTAAAGGGGGCCCCAGGATCAGGGACCTGGCTGACACCTTCATAGAAGCTGATACATTTACTGTAGCAGGTGCTGGTGATGTCCCAGGCTGTATCCCCCTGGACCTACATGAGTTGCCCGCAGCCACGGGGGACAGTTTCTGACCCACTGATGGTTTTCCACCTCAGATCCAGTCTTTCTCTTCATCTGAGGGGTTTCTCAGGCACCATTCATGCAAACCTGTGTATAAAGTTTAGGCCCACCCCGGGTGGGGCCTCTCTCTACCGGTGGGAGATAGGAGACTGGGCAACTGCTGCCCATCTTCTAGGGGCAGAATTCTGAGCTGTGACCCACGTGGCTTCTCAGCAGGTCCCTTGTGGGATGGAGCCCCAGTGGCCTATGTTGTATCTTCACCGGCCTTTCTCATTTCTTGGTTTCACTCTTGGGTTTCCTGGGATTGATTCTCTCAAAATCTACTACCAAATTTTTAACTCTAGACCTGCTTTTTGTGGAACCCCAACTGAGAATGCAAGACACGGTAGCTGGGTACTGTGGGAGATGCAATGATGTTCAGAAAGTGGGTGTGGTTTCCCTAGGGGCATAAAACATCACGTTGGTAATCATGTGAGTGGCAGTGATGCTGTGCCTACAGAAGACGGAGGCAACCTGACTAGATCTTCCATAGGCTCGCAGTTTCAAATGGTTCAAAAGGGCATTTGAACTTTCCAGGCTTCACCTGTGTCACTTTAGAAAACATTGCTATGGGAAGGCCTCCGTTGGCATCACAGAGTTTAATACTCAGTCCACGGTGATCACTGTGGAAGAGATCACCATGGATGGCCAGGGAGAGGTGAGGGCAAGGTCACAGTATGATCACAGACCCAGAGCCGGGGATGAGATGAGCGGGGTGTTTCCAGAGAATAGCAAGTTAATCTGGATGCGGGTCCACGAACTGCCTGACACTGTAAGTAAAAAGAGAGAGAGAGTGTGTGTGCATAGAGGAGCATTTTTCTAGGGAGAGATTCTGTAGCTTTAATCAGATTCTCTAAGGGGGTTCATGAGCTAAACCATGAGGGAGGAGGCACTGAGGACTCTCGAGATGGCTTGTTATGGGAACCAAGAATCACAGAATGTTAGTAAACTGCGCCGTCAGTTATGAGATCAAAACAACACTGACTGTGCCCTTGTTTGTGTTCTAGGAGAGAGCTCAGCTCTTTACAAACTTATCTTATCCACTCATCACAACCATTCTCTGAAGTGGGTTCTAATATTATCCCCATTTGACAGACGAGGAAACTGAGACCTAAGATGCCTTGTCCAAAGTCACATGGCTGGATTTGAACACAGGCAGGCTGATTCTAGACCCCATCCCCTTAACTCCATGCTAGGGGCCCTCAGACTTTAACTCGCAGCAGAATCACCAAGACAGCTTGGGCTCCATCCCCAGAATGTTGGATTCAGCAGCTCTGGGGCAGGGCCCAAGGATGTGCATTTTTAATAAGTTCCAAGGAAATGGCAACCCACTCCAGTGTTCTTGCCTGGAGAATCCCTGGGACCGGGGAGCCTGGTGGGCTGCCTTCTATGGGGTCACACAGAGTCGGACACGACTGAAGTGACTTAGCAGCAGCAGCAGGTGCTATGGTTGCGGCTGGTCTTGGGACCAGGACTCTCCATGCCACTCTTGCTTGGAGAGGGGCACAGCTTACTTAAAAATGAGTGGGTGCTTATGTGCACCCTGCTTTATTACCTGATGTGTGTCCAGCTCCGGAGGATGGCCACTGGGGGAAGGCAATTCCTTGCTTAGCTCCTCGGAGCCCCCCCGGGCCCTCCTCCACCTTCTGGCCCTCCGATCTGCAGCGTGGGGGGCCTCCTCAGGCTCGCTGCTGTCTGAGGTCTCCCTGCCAGCTGCCTGAAGGTTGAAGTTCACATCCAGCTCTCCCTGTAGGCGCATCTTCTCGGCTGTGGGGTTCCGGGGGGCCTTCTTCTGCAACCAGGACAGCCTGGTCCGGTGCCCAGCTTCCCGGGATGAGCCCACTGAGGAGGTCTCCGAGTCAGACCACATGGCCTCGGGGTTGGGCGAGGGCCCAGAGGAGGCAGAGGGGCCTTGGTCTGAGGCCGGAGCCTGTGTGGGCTGAGTCTGGGGTTCCCCGGGCAGAGCCCGGGGCTGCAGGCACAGCGTGCTCAAGGCCTCCCTCCAGTCAAAGTCCTCCTCGCTGTCGGAGCCCAGATCATCGTAGGCGGACGCCACGCTGGAGGCCGCCTCCAGGGCCTGAAACGTGCCACTCTTAGGTTTGGCCAGCAGGCGGGTTGGAGGCGGAGCCCCATCCTTCAGGGCCATCCAGTTCCCATCGGGGCTCTGCAGAACTGGGGCCACGACTGCGGGCAGGAGGGAGAGAGAAGCCAGAGAAGGACTGTCAGCACTCAGAGCGAGGGGCCCCTCAGACAGCCCTCCTCCTCTGCCCTCCTCTCCCTAGAGCTCTTTCTGGTCTCCCCGCCCAGAGTGGGCTCCTCCTTCCCTGAGTTGCTGTGACAGCCTTTCTGGTTCAGTTCAGTATCCATCCTGGCTTCTGGCTGACCACGCACAGGGCTGGGCCCTCCTCCCTGGTGACAGGGGCCCTGCGGCAGGGGCTGGGTCTCAGTCATCCTGCACCGGCCCAAAGCCAGCACATGCGGAGGAAAGAGCAGAGGCTGGGAAGGCTGTAGGGACGCTGTGGGCTGAGTAAACCCATCTCCAACTCACACTGAGAAACTCAAGAGCAGGGACTGTCCTCAGATCTTTATTTCCCCGCGCTGAGCACACGTGGTGTATACGGCAGGAGCTCGGTCAAGGTCTGGGAAGTGAGAATGTGTCTGGGGGGATATGAATTTGTCGAAGGCACTGTCAAGTCTGAAGACTGAAGGTGGGTTTACTCAGCGTCCCTACAGTTGACCTCAGCCGTGGACCAACAGGATTCAGCGCCGGCCCTTTCCCTGAGGCATAAACAACCTCTGAAAACAGTCCATGGACATTAACCTTCTGGGATGACCTCTGTACCTCCTCTGTTGTACATTTCTGCTCTGCGGAGATGGAGCAGTGCCCCCAAGGAGTAATCTGCTTCCTGCGAAACAGATCAGACATCTTTCAAGACCTCTGGGGTTAGTCTGGACAGCTTAGCATGTCAAGGGCCAAGTGGTCCTCAGAAAAACCAGCTGTTTTCTATGCAAGTGCTTTCTGTTCTTTAAGTCTTCATCCTGAGAGGTGCATGGAGTTTTGAGCTGCGTGTGAAATCTTTTTTTGTGTGTGGTGTTGTTGAGCTAAATTTTTTGTGTTTTAATGCAATGATAAAATTACACATAGGTGCCTTAGTTTAGAGAAATTTATGCACAAAACATGTTTTGAAAACAAAGATCCTTTACAAATTTATTTGGAATGCTCATAACCCAGCAGGAACTGTTTTGTGGAATGGACTGTCTGCTAGAAGTGCTTATAAAACCTCCTGTTTGTCAATTTCTTAGTCTAAATTTCGAAACGCTCTTTCTTTGTTATTTGTTTACGGTAGAGACACTTGTTAACATGAGTAGTTGAAGAGTCCTGACGCTTGGGTCTGGGGGCCACATTAGCTGTGGTATCCTGGACGCTGAAATGAATGCTAGGTTGGATTGGTGTCCCTGTGAAAGTGAAAGTGTCTCAGTCATGTCCGACTCATTGTGACCCCGTGGACTATACAGTCCATGGAATTCTCCAGGCCACAATACTGGAGTGGGTAGCCTTTCCCTTCTCCAGGGGACCTTCCCAACCCAGGGATCGAACCCAGGTTTCCCGCATTGCAGGTGGATTTTT
>SJYQ01020968.1:92945-111831 GCA_006410935.1 Redunca redunca
ATAAATATTAAAAATTCTTTTCTATTTGGGGGGCACTTTACAGTGTTTTTTTTTTTTTTATTTCTGAGTTTTTCCTCTTCTTATTTTTGTTAAATTTAGATATGATTGACATATAGAATTATATTACTTTCAGGTGTACAACATAATAATTTTAATGACTTGATATACTGAATATGTATATATCATGAAATAATCATTACTATAAGGTCTAATTAACATCCTTCAGCATCCTTAGTTACATTTCATTTCTTTTAATGAGAATTTTTGAGATCTAATATAGCTTCATCACTATAGTCACCATGCTGTATATTACACTCTCAGACGTATTTCTCTTAAAACTTGGAGTTTGTACCTTTTGACCTTCTACTCTTATTTCACCCATGCTCCACCCCAGACTTCCTTAGTCTGATCAGCTCTCATTGTATTTCTTCTCAAATTCTTTTCAGAATTTTTTGATTTTTGTTTTAAAATACTTTTATAGGTCCAAATGCTCAGTTGAGTATATTGAATATAGTTGAAAAGTTGTGTTTGCATTTTATTCTGCCTTGTGGTTGGCTTAGGAAGGAAAGGAATGATCATCAGCTTAAATATCTTGATTCCTTTTTTTTTTTTTTTTTCTCTCCTTATAGTTTTTCTTCCAGAGTTTGCTTATTCTTCCCCTAGGTGGTCCTTCAACACTGTTACAAGTTCAAGTGTCCTGTCTATCCTACTAGAAGAACCATAAAGGTGGGGTCTCATTTGTATGTGCTGCCGAAAGCTGCATTTACAAAAATAATGTTATGTGTAAGTTAAAAGTTATAATGATTTCTAATAATATTTTGATTGGAAATCACATATTGGTCTTATTATTTTAACTATTTTATTTTTAATTGTTGGAGTGTTTCTGCAAATGAAAAGATAAAAAATCTTCTCAAAGTTGGTTTCATTGTCAGATATACTATGTTCTATAATGAAGTGGAATGCAAAGTATGTGTGTATGTGTATGTAGAGAGAAAGAGAAAGAGAGAGAGAGACAGATAGTCATAAGGAGAGAAAGTAGGAGAGAAACAATTATATGATTTGGAGATTTTATGCATTGTCTAATAAAAGTGTGTGATCCAAATGCTTCTATTCTCTTTAGAGAGCCTGTAGAAGGAAAAACATACTATAGAAAGAGAGTTTCAAGGGCAGAGTATTTCCTCAGTTTATACCCAGTCAAGAGGCTTCCAGGTCTGCCCTGGCAGATGCTTGCTTATCCATGACAGGACCAGAGGCCAGGAAGCTGTGTACTGCTGACGCCCATTTACAAGTCCCTGTGCACTGAAGCACACTAGTTTTTTTTTGTGTGCTTCTGGATGTTTAGTGGTATTTCTCTGACAGCGTGATCATCATGGAGTTAGGCAATCAACACAATCAATCCTAAAGGAAGTCAATCCTGAATATTTATTAGAAGGACTGATGCTAAAGATCCAATACTTTGGCCACCTGATGCAAAGAACCAATTCATTAGAAAAGACCCTGGTGCTGGGAAAGATTGAAGGTAGGAAGAGAAGGGGATGACAGAGGATAAAATGGTTGAATGACATCAGTGACTCAAAGAACATGAGTTTGAGCAAGCTCCAGGAGATGGCAGGAAGCCTGGCGTGCTGCAGTCCATGGGGTCACAAAGAGTTAGGCACAACAGAGTGACTGAACAACAACTTGGTGACAACCCACTTGGACTTTATTCTCCTCTGACTTGCTAGCAGGTATTCGGGAGTGCCAATATCTATGTAATTATTATATGATTATGTAAGCATCGCAGATAAACCTGACTGGTCAGGTCTATCACTAGGCCAAGTTAGCAGAACCAGTGTGTGCTTGGAGGGTAGCAGAGGAGCTGGTGTTAAGAACAAAACTGAACAACAGTATCATTGACAACGGATCTCACTAGCCTCTGAAGTCTGACACTGCTGGGAACATTTCCTACTTCTATTTCCTTTAAAGAAAATTTATTTACAGTTCTATAATAATAATTAAGTTGTACTGACTTATTATTGAACAGATTTAACATGACTAGACAGACATTCAGAGAAGGTAATGGCAATCCACTCCAGTACTCTTGTCTGGAAATTCCCATGGATGGAGGAGCGTGGTGGGCTGCAGTCCCTGGAGTCACTAAAAGTTGGACACGACTGAGCAACTTCCCTTTCACTGTTCACTTTCATGCATTGGAGAAGGAAATGGCAACCCACTCCATTGTTCTTGCCTGGAGAATCCCAGGGACAGGGGAGCCTGGTGGGCTGCCGTCTGGGGTCACACAGAGTCAGACACGACTCAAGTGACTTAACAGTAGCAGCAGATAGACATTGGTTGAAGAAAAAAAAAAATGCCGATTAGAATTAACAGTTTTAAGCAAAATGATTCTTCATATGTTGGACTGTGATTTATCTTCACATGCATTTGAGGGGGAAAGTTTTTTTAGAGTATCTATATAGATAGTCATGGTCAATATACTTCAGTAGAACAATTTTTAAGAACTCAAGCAGATGAATTTTAGAAATGAAAGAGTTGTCACTGAGATGAAAGAGTTGTCTCTAAGAATAACTGAATTTTCTCTTTTATGTATAGAAAACCCACAAGGAAAATTTTAGTCAAATATGCATTATCAATTAAGTCACTGTACTAATCCTTTCAAGTATATGTAGTTTGCCATTTTTTAAAAAATTACTTACTATAAAGTTTCTAAATATATGAATATTTTTAGCACAGCTCCACTCCCAGAATCATTTACTACTGGAATTATTTATTGTTGAACAAATATGTCTGGAGTATTACTAAGTTTAATGGTGCCTCACTCCAGACAATTTTAACTTAAGCTGAAACTTTCTTGAAAGAGTACCTAGACCTTTTCTGTGATAATAAGGGTATGCATTTCCATATACTTATATTTTTCTTCATCCCCACTTGGTTAAATATACATATGAATGTATAGCTGGCTGTCCTCTATCAGGGAGAGTTTTGTTTCCCTTTTCTACAGAAGGGGTGATCACATTTCTGGAAAGAACAAATGGTGCTTTAAAAGAGCTCAATTGCTTTGGTACCTGGATAAAGGCACTCAGAAGTGACACATACTCACAGAAGTTTTCTCATGTCACTGAGAATGTTAATTTGATTCCTCGGTGAAGGAGATATTAAGCACAGAGAAGTTCCATGGGCAAAGCAAAAATAACTGTTATGTGGGAGCTGTTATACCGGCAGTAGATTGCTATCTAGGGATCTTCACTCTCGGCTAAGTTCCTTCTCATACTGTGTAGGAAATGGCAGCAAGAGATATTTTAGCCAAGATATAAAAGAAAATATACATTTCTCACAGTTAAAGGGATACAAAATCAGCCAACTCTTTAAAAGCCCCTTGGAAAGCTCAAAGACCACGTCCACTTTCAGAACGTTCCACTAGAAATATCCCACATGGAACTTACAGCCATAACTCTTCCAGCCTTGTTCTAAAATAAATGTACTAAGAGTATATGTTCCTGATCTCTACAATTTTAGGGACTTCCTTGTTCTTTGATGATGAGAGAAGAGAGTTTATTTCACATGTGCTAGATCTCTTCTTGTCCATTTATCTTGGTTATGAGATGGTTGAATTATAATTATATATTAAATGGTGTTGGTTGAAATTTTGCAGAACTGTTATGCTAATTGTAAAAAAAGACTTATATGACTGACTAGAAAGGTGACCATATAATTTACTGTCCAAATTTGAATGCTATTAGAGAACAAAATAAGAGCTATTAGTAATTACATTTAGGACAACAGTGGTGAACTGAGCCTCTCCTGGGAAAGCCAGACTATAGGTCACCCCCATCATAAGGGAATTATTTAGATAAATGTGGCATGTTATTCAAAAATAATTGGGTCTTCATAGTGTCCATCAACTCCCCTAGTGAATGTGTTTAGAATTAACAAGGATCTCTAGCAAAATAGTTGAAATTGGCTGTAACAATGAAACAGTTGAAATTGGCTGGGAGTTTAACATTTTACTGTAATAAGAGGTTTCATCCAGTTCAGTTCAGTCAGTTGCTCAGTCGTGTTTGACTCTTTGCAACCCCATGGACTGCAGCACACCAGGGGTTTAACATTTTGCTCTAAAAAGAGGGTCCATCCAGAAGTTGGCATTTAAGCAAGAATAAAACAAGATGTTCAGCTGGTTGTAAATCTGATGGAAAAATAGAATATCAACTGACTCTTTGGTAAAATATCTGAAATTAAAGCAGAAAGTCTTAGCTTCTAGTTTTATTTGAACACCCATTTACAAATTGAAAGTTGAATTTTATTCACTTGAAGATATTTATCTGAAAAAGGAAAGGTTTAATATATAATCTTTAAGATTTCTTCCAGCTTTGCTATTTTTGTGATTTTCACTAACACTTTTTTTCTGGGGTGAATAAGAAAAGCCTTGAAGACACTGAAGACATAGGAAATTTATGGTGAAGGAACACAGGCAAAGTGAAAAAAGGAAAGTTCAAAGTTCTGTGGGAGCTTTTAAATTCTCCTATTGCATGATATTCACTTTTCAGTTCAGTCACGTTGAACTACTTGAAATTCTCAACACACCCCTTATTCCTCTATGCAGTTTGTTTCCTGTGTCAAGAATGTTCTCTCTTCATCCTCTTTAACTTTCATTCAAACATTGATCTAATCTCAGTTTGAATCCTCCCACTGCAAGCCTATAGCCCTTTGGGCAGAACTCCATCATAACACTTTTCACAAACTTCATTATAATTGTTCATTCATTTTACTTTCATCCTGAACTCTGAGCTATAACACTTCTCTACCTCTGCATCTCCAGCAACTAACCTAGTCATTCTCCAATAGAAGGCATTCAACAAACCATTAACTGACTTATTAAAAATAAAAAAAAAAAACACGATTATTCCTCCTTCAAATAGAAATACATCTGTAAGAACAGAAAAAAGAAACATTCCTATAGATGCCTATGTAAGACATCCATCACATAAATTATCATATATGTAAATCAAGGTGAAAATAAGTAAAGTTTGATTGTATCCTGTGCTTTATAGAAATTCTTGGGATTTATGCCATTGGAGATGGTTTAAGAAAAATACTTCAAAAAGGCAAAAACGTGCTTATGATGACCAAGCCACAGTGTTAGGCATAATAATTTAAAGACTAATGTGACATAAATGTTTTCCAAGATGGTCTGTTGCTGCTGCTGCTAAGTCGCTTCAGTCATGTCCGACTCTGTGTGACCCCAGTGATGGCAGCCCACCAGGCTCCACCATCCCTGGGATTCTCCAGGCAAGAATACTGGAGTGGGTTGCCATTTTCTTCTCCAATGCATGCAAATGAAGGCGCTCAGTCGTGTCCGACTCTTCACGACCCTATGGACTGCAGCCTACCAGGCTCCTCTGTTCATGGGATTTTCCAAGCAAGAGTACTGGAGTGGGTTGCCATTGCCTTCTCCACCAAGATGGTCTACCTCACACTAAATTTTGCTGTATCGTGTTTTTCAGAGGTGTTGGACAGAGAAGCCTGGTAGGCTACAGTCCATGGGGTCACAAAGAGTCAGACATGACTGAGCGACTTCACCTTCACTTTCATAAAATTTAAAAAATAAATCTATTTTATTTTGTGTTATGTCTCATAGCCTCTAAATAAGCATTCCATGTACTTTATCACTAAGGAACTAAAAAACTCTTGATGAAAGTGAAAGTGGAGAGTGAAAAATTTGGCTTAAATCTCAACATTCAGAAAACGAAGATCATGACATCTGGTCCCATCACTTCATGGGAAATAGATGGGGAAACAGTGGAAACAGTGTCAGACTTTATTTTTCTGGGCTCCAAAATCACTGCAGATGGTGAGTGCAGCCATAAAATTAAAAGACACTTACTCCTTGGAAGGAAAGTTATGACCAACTTAGATAGTATATTTAAAAGCAGAGACATTACTTTGCCAACTAAGGTCCGTCTAATCAAGGCTATGGTTTTTCCTGTGGTCATGTATGGATGTGAGAGTTGGACTGTGAAGAAAGCTGAGTGCCGAAGAATTGATGCTTTTGAACTGTGGTGTTGGAGAAGACTCTTGAGAGTCCCTTGGATTGCAAGGAATCCAACCAGTCCATTCTGAAGGAGATCAGTCCTGGTGGAAAGAATGATGCTAAAGCTGAAACTCCAGTACTTTGGCCACCTCATGAGAAGGGTTGACTCATTGGAAAAGCCTTTGATGCTGGGAGGGATTGGGGGCAGGAGGAAGAGGGGATGACAGAGGATGAGATAGCTGATGGCATCACTGACTTGATGGACGTGAGTTTGAGTGAACTCTGGGAGTTGGTGATGGACAGGGAGGCCTGGCGTGCTGCGATTCATGGGGTCGCAAAGGGTCAGACACGACTGAGCAACTGAACTGAACTTAACTGAACTGATACAACTCATACTCTCCTTTCCAACATATGTACTTGCATCTGCTAATTTTAAATAAGCTTAACAGAAACTTTCTTTAAACACTATTAAATACATAAAACTATTTTATATTGCTAATAACTCTCCTCACTAACAAAGTCATATGGAGTCAACATCTTTTTATTCAAAGAAGGCACAGAAATTTCAATCATTTTTTTGTTTTACCTCATATCCTTTCTAACCATTCATCTTTAAACATTTGCCATAATTGGTGAATTGTGAATTTATAATATTTTTCAAAAGTATCCATTGCTTTCCTATTTCATTTGAAATTATGAATTACTGCTGACTAATTGATGTTTTCCTAACCAATATCACTAATATAAAATCTTACTCATTTAATAATTCTGAACATTACTATCAAATTACTTATCTTAAAATACTGCTTTTAGCATCCTAAAAATATTCTAGAAGTACAGTACTAACTAGTATCTACAAAATATAGTCCAAATTCAATAATCTGGCCTTTTAAAGGTTTTTTGAAATCTGGCCCCAACCTATTTTTCAATTTCCCCCCTGCTGTGTAACATAAATTCTCCTCTCTAGAGGAATCACTGACCTCCAAATGCTATTTGTTAGGATATATTTACCCCTGTTTTAACTCTTACCACAAAACTTTCTCTTTATACTTCTTCCGCTCTCTGCACTCCCTTCCTTCCTCTAAAACTGATATTAATGTTCTGTCAGTACTTAAAATGAGAGGGCTATCATTTACCTCCAGTGGTAATTCATTAACAGACATTGTCTTAACTTCCTCCTAATGAGGTTGATTCAAAAGCTATGAGGGTGTGCTTCTTAAATTGAAAGAACTTTATACTCTTGACATAAGTGTCCATAACTATGTTCTGTTCAGACAGCTTGATGATTGACGTATATCATAAGTAAAAAAAGGCAGGGTCTTTGTTCCCATATTTAAATGTTCTTTTTTTTTTCTCATATAATTAAAAAAATAGCAATGTATTCTCTAGTAAATCTTAACTTTCTTTTTTCTCTGATGACTTCAATTAGTGTCCCTAAAGACAATGACACTGTTTTTGTTGCTTATCTTTTTTTTAGTGTGTAAATCTTATCTCTTACATAAATTAGGGAGTATCTCAAAAATGATGGTGGGGGTAGGAGTGTTTTATCATTTCTTACTTACATCTCTGAAACTCCAATACTTTGGCCACCTGATGTGAAGAGCTGACTCATTTGAAAAGACCCTGATGCTGGGAAAAATTGAGGGCAGGAGAAGGGGATGACAGAGGATGAGATGGTTAGATGGCATCACCAACTCAATGGACATGGGTTTGGGTGAGCTCCGGGAGTTGGTGATGGATAGGGAGGCCTGGCATGCTGCGGTTCATGGAGTCGAAAAGAGTCGGACACGACTGAGTGTCTGAACTAACTGACTTACATCTCTGTAGTCTTCTGCCTTGTCTTTTATGTTGGTTTTCGAAGTCCTTATTTCTCTCCAATGTACAAGCCTATGCTGTTAATAAAACAAAAGCAGTAACATGGTCTAATGTTAGATTAAATGTCACAAGAGCAGTGTTTGGGCCCCATCTGAGCTCTCATATCCTTTAAGCTGAATGTTATTTGCCTTCATAATAGGAATAATAACTAATGTATCTTACCCTGATAACTTGTGAGATTGTATTATTTTTCCACATCTATTCACTCCCCTTTTTTCTTCAGCACCTTGTGTGTGTTAGTTGCTCAGTTGTGTCCAACTCTTTGAGATCCCATGTATTGTAGCTTGCCAGACGCTTCTGTCCATGGAATTCTCCAAGAAAGAATACTAGATTGGGTTACCATTCCTTTCTCCAGGGTATCTTTCTAACTCAGATATTCAACACGGGTCTCCCTAATTTCAGGCAGATTTTTTATGATCTGAGCCAACAGGGAAGCCCAGAGGAATACATTTCCCCTTTCCTTAAATTCCCTTAACCTTGTATTTGGCCAAGTAACTTGCTTCAGTCAAGGACATGTGGGAAGACATGAACATATTTGATTTCCAAATTTCTATGAGTGTTCTCATTTTCCTACAATCTACCATAAGAAGGGGCTGCAACTGCTTCAGGAAATTGCTGCTCTTCATCTTGGTCTCCAAAAGACAAGCCTATATAGCAGACCTAACCCCAAGTCTAGTCAAGCTCAACTAAGTCAAGTAGAATCCCAGACAACCTACAGACTCAGGAGTAAAAAATAAATATTTGTTTTAAGCTAATAGTTTTTTTGATCTGTTGTTTATGTAGAATTCTTACAGCAAAATCTAAGACATTTCTTGCAGAGATAATTTCTTCAAATAGGTTTCTATATACAAATATGATTTATAAATGTTACAGTGTAAAAATATCTTACAGCCATTCTGGTGGGTAAATAAATCAAACACTAAAAATACATACTGTATAACTGTACTTTTGTAAAGTTTTAGAATAGGTAAAATATGTCCATGGTGATAGAAAGTAATTGCCTCAGGGGTGAGTTTGAAGGGACTTGGAAATAATTTAATCGTACAAACATTAAGGAGCATTTTAGTCATGGAAAGTTTGTAAAATTTGTTTTGGATGTTGAATACATAAATATGTACAACTATCAAAGTTCAACTAACTGAAAAATTGTGTACCTTATTATATGTTAAGTATAATTCAATAAAACAAAACTCATTCAATATTAATGACTCATCCTTGAACTTGACTTTTACATCTACCTACATACTCAACATTTTCACTTGAACATTAACAGGCAACTCACACACAGTGTACTCACAACCAAACTCCTGATTCAATCCACTATTGAAGAAAATTTATCTTACAACAACATACTTTATCCAGAAAAAGAAAACAGCTCCATTTCCCTAGTTCTTCAGGCAAAATATATTAAAAACAAAAATACTGATTCTTATCTCTCAAATACTGCATCCAACTCATTCCTCACTACTTCCTCTGCAAATACTCTGATCTAAGCCACAGTCATTTGCAAGGCTCCCAACTTCTATCTTTGACATTTTGCTGCTCAGATAGTTATAGTGTGCATAGCTGCTTCTCAACTGATATTTGCCAAAGTGATGAATGAATGAAAATGCCTTTCACATCCTAGCTTTTTCTATTTAGTCTCATCCAGAATCATCATGATCTCCCAGGATTTATTCTGGCTCAAACACCAGCTCCCCAAGCACTTAGTGCTTGCTCAATCTAATTAGCATTACTTACAAAGGAAATGTAGAACAGCCCCCAATGCAAGTGCAAAGAAAGCATTAATCAACCTGAGTGCAAAACTTAAAAGCAAGATAGTAACAGAAGCTTCTTCCCCACTCCTTTAATTATTCTGGCAGCCACACACAAAACATAATGATGAGAAAGGATGAAGGCACTAAAAAGAGCTCTGCCATGATTCTGTCCCAAATCCTTTCTCCCATTTTGTTCCAGGTTTCTGGCACCTACATGCTATCCAATTCCTCCTCCCCCATATGTATCTAAAGAATTAGTTCTAAAACTTTACAAGGTGATTTCAATTACTCTAGAGGGGAACATGCTGGAGTTCTAAAATTTACTAGTTTGGCTTATATCATGGTAAGTAAAAAAGTTTCATTCTGTGCCTTAACATAGAGAGAAGGAAGCAGCAATGAACCAAAAACAATAAAATAATGACAACTCAACTATCTGATCTCATGTTAAGACCAATTTTCCCTCTTCAACTTCTTACCTTCTGGTTCTTCCCATCATTAATTCACTTAATAATAGCAATAAAGTATAATTTTCAAAAAGAATAAATTTATGATTTGTGCACAAATATAAAATGAACACGTGTAAAATGTTTCAGTCAACTCATTAATTGATGAATGAGCCAATAGACATTTAAGCCAGTTCAAATGAGAGTTTACTTACAGAGATACGTATTCTGGACAAAATTCATTTCCATCACCATGAACAAATATCATCTGCATTGCTGTAAGCATTACTATTTTCTACAAGTTAACTTCTATCTACAGAGTTGTTTGATCACTGGTTGAAGACATAGTTACACAACCTTAAGGGATCCAGTACTCTCCAGTGAGTCTGTTAAATGGTGCAAGTATGCCACGATCCTATTTTGCTTATTTCCAAGTCACTGGCAACTTTTCCTGGCATCAGGAAAAGGAATAATCTTACTATAGCTTTTAAAAACAAGTTCTATTGTAAAGTCTCCTAAAGTGAAATTGTTTACACATTCTTATTATATCAAAGAAACAGTAGTACGTATATGCTTTCTTCTCAGTTTTTCAATGGGTGATACCATTATTTTTCAGCAGTATGTGACTGAAAAAAAATGGTGAGAAAGCAACAAGAAAATGGTTACAGAAATGCTTTATTTACATTTATTGTTTCCCATTTTTTATTTTCACATGTCAGTAGTCTGAGTGCTTCTGCTGGCAAAAGAAAAGCTATTTTACTCTTTGGCAGAAGTGAACTCATTGAACAATGAGACATACATTGTACAATACTGTTCTCAAACAGTTGCTCTAAGATGTGTAAACATAAATACCTCTTTCAATATTTTATACACAGAGATGCCAGTAAGCATTTAGGTTTTAAAGTTCTTCATGCTCTCAAATTTTAAATACAATTAGAATTTTACATCTACTTTAATATTGTCTCATTCCAGTGGTCTAGAGAATGTCTTCATTTTAAATACACACACACATACATAGCATAAAAATGTAAATTATTTCAAAAAATAGAAATTGGTTGGCCACCATCACCACTGCCAACAACACCAAGTAATAAGAAATATATTTTAATAAATTTGTCAGTTTTATATTATAGACAATTTTTATTGAATATCAAATTGTGGAAAGGGTTTGAAAAATCATTGTTTGCTAAGTACAACCCATTTTCTTGTTTCACCCTTCCAAAGTCAACTTCCTTCTTTTTGTACTTATTTTGTACTCTCTCAGGGATATATTCACATCTTTTATTGTCCCATGGAAAATTTTCCTTTGGGTAGCTTGTATCTCCATGATTTTTCCTTATCACATTTGGATAAAATGAAAAAATATATATTATGATTCATATAAACCTACACCCAAATCATCAATACTAGCATAAAATGCAAGTTCCTTTTGATACTAACATCAGTTCTTCTTTATTGTTTACAAAGCTAACATCTTACTCATTTTATTTTGCCTGTAGTTTTTCAATTTTGTGGTTGTTATTTAGTTGTCTTATGACAAAATTACTATTTCAATTTACTCCTGACATATGTTTTTGTATAGTTGAATAAATATTGCATACATCATTTATTATTTCTTGATATGCCAAGAATCCATGATGATAATAAATATTTAAATATGCTAAGACATATTTAAAATGTTCTTTACAGTTCCACACACATTCCCATGTAAGTAAAAGCAGATGTCCACAGAAAGATGAAACACCTCGACTGTGAATGCCAGTGAGTATAAAGTTCGTATGTATTTGTGCTGGTGCTGCTGCTGTTGCTAAGTCGCTTCAGTCATGTCCGACTTTGTGCAACCCCATAGATGGCAGCCCACCAGGCTCCCCCGTCTCTGGGATTCTCCAGGCAAGAATACTGGAGTGGATTGCCATTTCCTTCTCCATGTATTTGTACTATGCCATATTAAAATGATTGCTTTTTACAAGGGTATATGATTAAAATCTAAGACACTATGAAGAAAAATAATAAAATTTTCCTATTAGTAACATTAAACCTGATGGAGTTTCCATTTCTACCAGTACCTTGTATTGTGATGTAAATGAACAAATCACTGATGTGAAGGAGAGCAGAAAAAGCAAAACAGTCAGCAAGAATAAAAATAACTGAGATATTTTGAAGGATTCATCTTTATAATTTGCCTGCCTTTAAAGTAATAAAAATGTAACATTTTTGAGGGGATGGAGGACTAACCTCAGTTTGGAGGATGCCATAATTTGTAAGAAAACTGATAACAGACAATCAATATATGACTTGAAATTAATGGTTAAAATATTTTTGTGTGTTTGTCAGCAAAGACATTTCTTAGCTGACTAACCACTGTATAAAAATTTTCCCCACAAGTGTACTATTTGTTATTTAAATACTACTATTAGTAAAAGGTAAAACAAGTAAATTCTACTAACTGAGACATTTAACTTAGAGAGTAGCAATCCCTTTATCTGCAAAACCTATGAGGCATTTCTTTCTTCAAACAGGAATGATATCCCAGTGAAATGTAATGCAATAATTTTACTTAAATCTGTGCCAAATGCATTTTATATTTCTTTTGGTGCTACTTAAATAAATATAACAATAGATACAAAACACTAAAAACTAACAATAAAACAAATTATAAACCAAATACAAAAGATTCTGAAAAACTAAAAGTCAATAACGTAACTAAATTAATGTGACAGATTTTGTTTTCTTGAAACAAGATGTTAAACTTCTAAGTTGAATTTTAAGAACAAACATAGCAACAACAGGTTCAGTTCTAAAATATGGTGCTTTGGCATATTGAACATTTTAACCTGAATGAATTTGAAGAACAGCAGGTGAAGGACTCTCTGAACTTCCCTTTCACCCCTGATACAGGTCATAGGATTTTCATGTAAGAGGTTACTTCTCCATATCCAGAAGATGAAAGACATTGTGAGGAATCTGAATGAACGGGCCTTGCCACGTTTTCCCCAGTGTGCTATCCCTAGCGCATAGCCTTTGTCCTATCATTTTCCCCACAGCTTTCCATTTTTCATCAAACCAGCATAAAGTCATCAAACATACTCATTTCTTCTGGTCTTCATTTCCTTATGAAAGTCCCCATCTCACACAAAACTTCTACTAACTAAATAAGAGGAATTACATGTGTTTATCCTGTTGATTTGTCTTTGTAAATCTAATTTATAGGCTCAGCCAGGAATCTTAAGGGAGTTAAGGGGACTTTTTTCTCCCCTACAAGCCTTTTTCTGGACATGATATAATGGCTTAATTTTTCCACTATTTTTTTTATTTGAACTATTGCATTAGCTACCATTTCAGAGAGTATCTTTGGATCTATGCATGCTGCAAAAATGATGATAATCATTCACTGAATAGTTCCTTGAGATACTTAATGATTCAATATTTATTCCAACAATTATAAGTATATAAAATATTCTTATGTATAGTTATTCAGTTCAGTTCAGTTCAGTTGCTCAGTCGTGTCCGACTCTTTGTGAACCCATGAATCACAGCACGCCAGGCCTCCCTATCCATCACCATCTCCCGGAGTTCACTCAGACTCACGTCCATCGAGTCAGTGATGCCATCCAGCCATCTCATCCTCTGTTGTCCCCTTTTCCTCCTGCCCACGAGCCCTCCCAGCATCAGAGTCTTTTCCAATGAGTCAACTCTTCTCATGAGGTGGCCAAAGTACTGGAGTTTCAGCTTTAGCATCATTCCTTCCAAAGAACACCCAGGGCTGATCTCCTTTAGAATGGATTGGTTGGATCTCCTTGCAGTCCGAGGGACTCTCAGGAGTCTTCTACAACACCACAGTTCAAAAGCATCAGTTCTTTGGTGCTCAGCTTTCTTCACAGTCCAACTCTCACATCCGTACATGACCACTGGACAAACTATAGCCTTGACTAGACAGACCTTTGTTAGAACAAAAATAAAAAGCTTTATAAATTCTTGTACAGAACTCACTATGTTCTGAAAATATGCTTCCTCAGCAGCCCAAAATATTTAGTTAGATGATCCTCCAACGAGAAAACAACACATGGGCACAGATGAGTTATCATATTGAATTGTTGACAGCTGAGAAAGATCCCTTGGAGAAGGAAATGACAACTCACTCCAGTCTCCTTGCCTGGAAAATCCCATGGACAGAGTACCCTGGTGGTCACAGAATAGTCGATGGAGTCACAAAGAGTCAGACATGTCTGAGTGACTGAGTATGAGCACAAAGTAAGGTAAAGATGACTAGATCAAGAACTCAAGACACTAACTAAGGAATGAGATTAGTTTGAATTCAGGATGGAGAATCACATGTGTCACAGAAAAATCTCTAGATAATCAGGGGAAAGTTCTAGAACTTTGGGCATGCAGAGGACTATAGTTTAAGAAAAAAGACTAAAGACAATACTGAGAAAAATAAGGGGAAACATCATTAAACCTTGGGTAGGCTCTGTAAATTACCCAATTGATTAATATTTGAGTGTGATCTTAAGAAAAATGAAGGATATAAGTATTTTTTGGAACCAATTCTTTACTAAGTAGAAATTATATTTTAATTTAAACAATCACCAACTCTCAGTTTTTGCTTTTTCTTCCTGACAAAATCATATCTATTTATTCTCTGCATGCCTATAACAATACTTTATAATGATGGATATCAGCTGATTTAATTAAGTATAAGCATAATTAAATGGACAAAAAGAATTCCTGAAATAGGTTTTAACATCTCAGTTAAAAAGGAGGTCAATATTTTTGAAGGAAACTGTTTTAACTATTGATATTCAAAGTTATTTGAGCATCTGTTATTCTTTAATCGAGTTCTAAAAGGATAGGTTATAGGCCCAGGGCATAGAAAATAAGTATGTAAGGGAGTATTTCAGAAAGAAGAAGAAAATAATCCTAAATTACAAAAGACATAAGTAATTTTGAGGCCCTGGCTCATTTTTTGAAAAAAGAAAGGGTATAGGTTAAAGAAATGAATCCACTATATCTTTTCATGAGTTGTTTTTTCTTTTTTCTTTTTAAATTTCAGACTTCCATCTACTTTACAATATTAATTTTAAAATTCTATACATATTTTCTCACAAATTTGGAAGGAACAGATGAGGGGCATACGATTAGTTGTGTTTCTACTGCTCTCTGGAAATGGAACTTTTCTTGTTTACATGTAATCCAAGGGCTCATATTGAATTATTCTGGGCATGGACAACCATCTTTTCCAATCTGCTGAATACAAGTGAAAAAGCTCCTGGCAGGAGCTTTTTGTAAAATAGATAGCTGGTGAGAAGTTGCTCTATAACACAGGAAGCCTAGCCTGGTACTCTGTGATGACCTAGAGGGGTGGGATGAGGGTGAGGGAGGCTCAAGAAGGAGGATATATATATATATATAAAATTATGGCTGATTCACATTGTTGTACAGCAGAAATTAATACAATATTGTAAAGTGATTTTCTTCCAATTAAAAAATAAACTTGAAAAAGAGATGTCCTTTAGTAGATGAATGTATAAATACACAGAATTATATCCAGACAATGAAATATTTTTGTGCTCAAAAGAAATGAGCTATCTAGCTTTGAAAAGACATGGAGAAAACTGAAATGCATATTACTAAAGGAAGAAATGGAGAAGGCAGTGGCACCCCACTCCAGTACTCTTGCCTGGAAAATCCCATGGATGGAGGAGGCTGGTGGGCTGCAGTCCATGGGGTCGTGAAGAGTCGGACATGGCTGACTGACCTCACTTTCACTTTTCACTTTCATGCATTGGAGAAGGAAATGGCAACCCACTCCAGTGTTCTTGCCTGGAGAATCCCAGTGACAGGGGAGCCTGGTAGGCTGCCCTCTATGGGATCGCACAGAGTTGGACATGATTGAAGGGACTTAGCAGCGCAGCAGCAGCAAAGAAGAAAGGCATTCCAAAATATCTACATACTATACAAGATATCCTGGAAAAAGGCAAAACTATGTACGCAGTAGAAAGATCAGCAGTTGCCAAGGGATGGGAAGAGAACAAGATGAAAAGGTAGAGCCCAGAGGGTTTCTAGACCAGTGGCAATGCTATATCTGACACTATAATGACACGGTGGATACATGTAATTATATTTTTGTCCAAATACATATAATGTACAATACCAAGACTCAACCACAATGTAAACTATGCACTTTGGGTGACAATAATGTATCAATTGGGGTTCACCAATTAGTTATTAATTTTAACAAATATACAACTCTGATAGAGGATACTGATTATAAGAAAAGCTATCCATACATAGGGAGGCAGTGGGTACATGGGAAATTTCTGTTTTATTTGTCTATCTCTGTCTCAAACTTTTGTGATAAAATCATACCAAGGAACATGGGCAAATAAATTAAATACAAGCGGAGCTCCTCTTGCTGAAGGGTGATGAATAAACTAAAGTTTAGCTACTTTTATCACACTTCACAATTGCCACCATTCAAGAAAATCTTAAAATAATCCTGTGCTATCTAATTCTTCCTCTGAACCAGAGAGAATTACTTTAAGCAATATTTAAGCTTTAAGTAAGAACTGTGTGGTTTAATTTATGATGTACAGTTCTCCATAGTTATAATGACTACTTTTAGGAGACCTACTAGAATTTAATATATCAGACTTTATGCTTTCTATTTCTATCTATTGGACATTTCCACACATAGCACAACACATACATTATCATCAAAGCTACTTCTTCACCTATTATCTCAGCTAATAATGTTCCTCAAATCCTAAATGTTCATATTCAAGTTCTTCTTTCTCTTTTCATGTCGTCTACTCCTGAAACCATATACAAGCCCCTGTGTCCCTGTCCTTTGAAGACTAAGGCTTTTGCTTTAGTCTCAGGACTCCATTTAATCTCTAAAGGCTGACTCAAGAGTTAATTAGGAAATGTAAAGATATAGAAACAAAGATTAACCATTGGGCTGGGAAACTGGTAACAATTTAGACATAAATCTGTGGTATAAATCTGCCAGAAAGGAGAGTCACCAAACTCACAGTTCCCTGAAAGATACAGATAAAGGCCTGACACACACTCCTAAGTTGTTTCTATATAAGCAGACCTCCACCAGCTGAAAACTATGGACCTCAAGAACATAAACCCGAGACTGGTTGAAACCAGAAGGTTGATGATGTTTGAAACTTCACCTCAATGCCAATAAACTGAGAATTGTGCACTAGCTGGTCAGACATCCTGCAGTCTCCTCCTTCACACTGCCTTTAAAACCCCTTCCATGAAACTCATCTGGGAGTTCAAGTCTTTTGAACATGAGTTGCCCATTCCCCTTGCTCTGTGCCCTACAATAAATGCTGTACTTTCCTTCACTACAACCCAGTGTCAGAAGATTGGCTTTACTGCCCCCACGAGAACAGACTCCATTTGGCTCAGTAACATTATCACATATGCCAAATAATTTCATGGTATCTCCAGATATAGTCATTCTTGTAGTATACTGCTTCTCTTAAGCTCCTCTCTTCATTAAGCTCTTTCATCTTCTTTTTTCAATTTTTTCTTCTTGGTGTGCACATTGCCCTCATACTGATCATTTTAAATCATACAGTGGATAATAATAGCTGTTCCATAGTGCCCTTTTACCTAGAAGAAAAAGTCCAATTTCTTTATTCAGGTCATGGACTTTTATTTAAGTATATTTGTACAATTTTTCAGATTATTTTCCTAATTTTCTCCCATACTTTAATCCAGTTAGAATAACTGGGCATCTAGATCATGTTATTCTTTTATCAGTCTTCTTGTTTATTCACAGGTTTTCTCCTCTGTTCAAATCTCCCTCTCCACAGTTTCCAGCTAATAAAAGCTTAATTTTACAAATTTAACCTCAAAGTCATCTACTCTTTACAGTCTTTCCTGACTCTTTACAGTGAGACTCTCTGTTCAGCCCCTCAGTGGGCTCCAGCAGATCTTCCTTTATTCTTCTACTATAGACATTACTAAGTACAATGTAATTATCCTCCTCCATGATGCCTCAGAAGTTAGAAACCATGTTCCATCTGTTGCCAAAGCACAAACTCAGATATACATAATTATTTCCCAGAAAAGACGGATTCACTAAACTTATCAATTATCACAGAGTACTCAATTTCTCTAGCTCATCAAAGTTAGAATGTCATCCAGTGGAAGAGGCACGTCATTTTATATAATACTAAAAGGGAAAAAAATTTCAATTAAACTCTGACATGTCACTGACAGAGACATCCTAATTTCAAGGTTGTTAAAACAGGACAATACATATTTTAAAATGGATAAAATAAAATGCTGCATTTTGGACCCTAAATACTGTTCAGGGAAGACATAATAAACAGAGACATTTCCAATCAGTGTCAATTTGCATATTTAAAGAAGATATTTGTTTAAAAAATTGCTAAATAAAATCATGGTTATAAATAAACAAACAACACAGATGTGACATTTAATTTCAAAGATGTGGTTTCACAACTGAAATTATTTGAAGTAATTGCAAATAAACATTTTAAGTCACTGGAAGTAACTAAAATAGGGTAATCATAATAGACAAAATACAAAAATAAAAACAGAAGTTCTGATGATTTGAGAATGCATTCATCAGGTATCTATTATATTACACTAATTTTAAAAAATCACACAAAGAAAGAAATCCATACTAAACAACCTAAAATGAAATAAAAATGATATCCTCTGGAATACATTGTGAATAAATCAAAAACTGCTATCAAGGATGCTAGCACAGTGTCTGAATTTTTAAAAAATATTTA
>SJYQ01020968.1:112949-126082 GCA_006410935.1 Redunca redunca
GAGACAGCAAAAGAGACACAGATGTATAGAACGGACTTTTGGACTCTCTGGGAGAGGGAGAGGGTGGGATGATTTGGGAGAATGGCATTGAAACATCTATAATATCCTATAAGAAATGAATCCCCAGTCCAGGTTCAATGCAGGATACAAGATGCTTGGTGCTGGTGCACTGGGATGACCCGGAGAGATGGTATGTGGAGGGAGGTGGGAGTGGGGTTCATGATTGGAAACACATGTACACCCGTGGTGGATTCATGTTGATGTATGGCAAAAACCAATACAGTATTGTGAAGTAAAATAAAAAAAATAAAAAAATAAAAATTTAAAAATATAAAAGCTCTTTCAATTTTTCTAATTAGCTTATAAGAATTTATTATTTTTATAATTTATTCACTGAAACAAGCCAGAAAGGTACAAAACATAGACCAATTTCTAATCCTTGAAATAAATTCCTCATTTATACTCATTTATCTTATACTCTTATGCACTGTAGTCATTATCCTGGATAGCTGTTAACTCTTAACATGGATTTCATATGAATTGACTCATTCTTAACATTCTTGTTTTGTTTTTTACTGAATTTAATAAAACAAAACAAAAGAGAAACAAATCAGACAGTGTGCTCAGCTTCAAACTAACTAAATCTACATTTCTCACCATTATTCATAGCTAAAAATAAATATCTGACACAATAATTCTGACCAAGGAAATGGTAGCAGATGATATTAGATAGGGCTCCAAGTAAATATTCTTATAAAAGAACAAATTTGCGTGACTGATATTGTTTTATCCATCTTCCTATTCTTTTTCCCTGCTAAAAATACAGATATAGAGTGAAAGCAAAGATTTCTTGAGACTATGAGGTGAAAAACAATGATGTAGCCCATAAATTTAAAATGACAGAGTAGAAATTTATAAGAAAACTGAATCATTGACGTCATTATGATGAGACTGTGTGTATGTGTGCTAAGTTGCTTCAGCTGGGTCTGACTTTTAGTTCAGTCCTAAAATGACTGTATCTATTTTTCTTGTTAAATGAAGAAATAATAGATTCCAAACTTATTTAAGACATAGGTTGTTTGTATTTTTTTTACTTATTAAAAATTAATTGAAACATTGTATGGAGTGTTATGGGTGTGTCTGTGTGTGTGTGTGTGTATCTGTGCACTTGTGTATTTAGGAGTAATGACAGAGAAGAAAAAACATTTTTTAAAAATGCTTATGCCAACCCTAATATATGTTGATTTATCAAACTTCTTTTGATCTTTGATTTATATTTGAGCATTACTTTGTAGCAAGTTTATATTTTGAATGACTTTTATTCTTTTAAATTTGTTAAGACTTGCCTATGGTAGACCATATGGTGTATATTGGAGAATGTTCCATGAGCACTTCAGAAGAATGTGTACTTTGCTGTTTTGGTATTTAGTGTTTTATAGATGTCCCTAAGGTCAAGTTGATTGATTGTTACATACAAGTTTTCTAAATGTTGTTATTTTATAACAACACATTACTATTACTTTCTAATCACTAATTCCAGTTGTCCTATCAATTATTGGGATGAAGTATTGAAATCAGGAACTTATTGTTAAAGTATTTCTGTCTTCTATTATCAGCTTTAGTTTTACATAGTTTGATGTGACACTGCTCTGTTTTAGGTGCATATATATTTATAATTGTTATCTCTAACTTTNTTTACATAGTTTGATGTGACGCTGCTCTGTTTTAGGTGAATATATATTTATAATTGTTATCTCTAACTTTTCATATTATGCACTGTCCCTCACTGTCTCTAGGAATAATTACTATCTTTTTGACTATCATTTTTTGAGATTAACATAGTCACTCCCCCTCTCTTTTGCTTACATTTGCATTTATTTACATCTTTCTACTTTCAGATTATTTGGCTTTTCAAATCTAACATGTTCAACATATTATAATTTCCAACATCTGGACAAGACAGTATCTATTGATTAATTTTTATTTTTTATTTATGATCTTTATTTTCCTATTCCTTTGTATATCTTAACATTTTTGTTTGAAACTGAACAATATAAAAATGTCATGCATAGATTCTAGAGACCGGATTCTTCTAACTCCAGAGTTTGTTGTTTTTGCTCCATGTTGTTTTGACTGCCTTTTGTTTCTTGAGAGATTACCCCGGACTCTATAAAATTTGTGTTTCTTGTCACATGCAGCCACTGAAACACCTGCTTGATTAGTTTATTGGTTAGCTAATATTTGGTCAGAAATTTCCTTAAATGCCTTGTATTAATATGTTTTTCACCTTAACCAAGTGACTGTGTGTGTGTGTGTATGTATGTGTGTGTATGTTGGGATATATTAAGATATATTTTCATTGCTCAGGCAGTTCACAAGTCTGCCCTGCTCATCATTCCCTTCTTGCACAGGACTCAAACTCAGCCAGAGGTGAGTACCTGGAGATGTCTCATATCTCGCCTGGGCACACACAGAGTGCGGCATATGTGCACATCCTTCTAAATCTCCAGCAATATGTCAGAGCATTTCAAAGTACCCTATGGGCATCTAGTTTTCAGACCTTACTTGCAAACTTTGCCTGGACTTCTATTTGCATCAGCCAGTGCAGTCTTTGGTAGCTTTGATGTTAAGTGGTTGCAGCTAATTATTTTTGAAAAACACCCTGGGAATAGGGTCTTTTACATGAATGGAGCTCCAAGTCAGGTCACAACTTGACAGTACCACTTGACTAAGGATTTTCTAAAGAATCAGAGATAAGACAAGTATTGAAAATGCCTGGTAACAGGGATTTATAAGGTGCTCCAAATCTGATCTATCTACTCAAATACCTGCAAAGTTACTGATTGTCATCATTACCATAAATTGTAAGCAGAGGAGAGGAATGGGGCAGGCCAAGTTATATTTCTTTTTTTAATATATAAATTTATTTATTTTAATTGGAGGTTAATTACTTTACAATATTGTATTGGTTTTGCCATACATCAACATGAATCTGCCACAGGTATACACGTGTTCCCCATCCTGATCACCCCATCCTCCTCCCTCCCCGTACCATCCCTCTGGGTCATCCCAGTGCACCAGCCCCAAGCATCCAGTATCATGCATCGAACCTGGACTGGCGATTCATTTCTTATAGGATATTATACATATTTCAAAGCCATTCTCCCAAATCATCCCACCCTCTCCCTCTCCCAGAGAGTCCAAAAGTCCGTTCTATACATCTGTGTCTCTTTTGCTGTCTCGCATGCAGGGTTATCGTTACCATCTTTCTAAATTCCATATATATGCATTAGTATACTGTATTGGTGTTTTTCTTTCTGGCTTACTTCATTCTGTATAATCAGCTCCAGTTTCATCCACCTCATTAGAACTGATTCAAATATATTCTTTTTTAATGGCTGAGTAATACTCCATTGGGTATATGTACCACAGCTTTCTTATCCATTCATCTGCTGATGGACATCTAGGTTGCCTCCATGTCCTGGCTGTTATAAACAATGCTGTGATGAACATTGGGGTACACGTGTCTCTTTCAATTCTGATTTCCTCGGTGTGTATGACCAGCAGTGTGATTATATATCATAAGTCCTTTAGAATTTAAATAATTTTTCTCTTCAAGAAAATCTTAGAGTGTATGAAAGTTGGTAGAAGGTATGTGTCCTTAGATAAGACACAAATAAATTTATTACTCAAAAAAGTAATAGGAACAAGGGAAATAAGCATTTTTAACAACTTATAAACAATAATTCCCATAGGATAATGTTAATAGATCCAGATGACAACTGTACACATAGTAAGTGTGTTACAGAAAAGAAACTCTGAGTTTATGCAATCTGCATGTTCTACAGTGGGCATCAAGATTATGTATGATTTCCCCCAGATGTTAAACTAGAGAGCAAACAAGGGTGCACTTTTCCCTGGAAAGTGCCACCATCTCTAACTTCTAACCCTTCCCTTTGCTCCAGAGATATTTTATCTCTGTCTTCTAACACTGTACACTAAACAAACATCTTTGAAATGGTGTTTCAAAAGAAAGGGCAGAGATGCTCTATTCATAAGATGTGAAAAAACCTATGAGACACAGAGAGAATTCTCTCCCAATAATCTTCATGCTATTTCCCCCAGAAAGATCTGCTTTTTTCACCCCACATAACTTGCCCTTTTGAGTATATATGTACGTATTTTTATGTATGTATTGATGCATCTCATCACTCAAGGTTGAGTTAAACTATTTCAAAAAAGAATACATTGATTACTTCCACTCATCTAAAACTCAGCAGGTCATAACATAAACGTGATTGAAGCAGAAGTATGCGAGATAAAATAATAAAGAACAGTAAACATTTAACAGACCAAAAATTCAAGTCATATGTATGTACATGTTAAGCAGGAGTGAGAAGGATAGAGTCAGGAAATAATTTACAGAAGTCCTGAATGGGACTGATGCTGCTGATGCTGCTGCTAAGTCACTTCAGTCATGTCTGACTCTGTGTGACCCCATAGATGAAAGCCCACCAAGCTCCTCATCCCCGGGATTCTCCAGGCAAGTACACTGGAGTGGGTTGCGACGAGTAATACTCTAATCTAAACCTGGTGCTGAAATATACTTTCCCCTGACAAGCTCTAGAAATGTAATCTTATACTTATTCAGTTCAGTTCAGTTCAATCACTCAGTCGTGTCCAACTCTTTGTGACCCCATGAATCGCAGCACACCAGGCCTCCCTGTCCATCACCAACTCCCGGAGTTCACTCAGCCTCACGTCCATCAAGTCACTGATGCCATCCAGCCATCTCATCCTCTGTCTTCCCCTTCTCCTCCTGCCCCCAACCCCTCCCAGCATCCGGGTCTTTTCCAGTGAGTCAACTCTTTGCATGAGGTGGCCAAAGTATTGGAGTTTCAGCTTTAGCAGCAGTCCTTCCAAAGAACACCCAGGGCTGATCTCCTTCAGAATTGGTTGGATCTCCTTGCAGTCCAAGGGACACTCAAGAGTCTTCTCCAACACCACAATTCAAAACCAGCAATTCTTTGGCACTCAGCTTTCTTCACAGTCCAACTCTCACATCCATACAGGACCACTGGAAAAATCATAGCCTTGACTAGATGGACATTAGTCGGCAAAGTAATGTCTCTGCTTTTGAATATACTATCTAGGTTGGTCATAACTTTTCTTCCAAGGAGTAAGCGTCTTTTAATTTCATGGCTGCAGTCACCATCTGCAGTAATTTTGGAGCCCCCCAAAATAAAGTCTGACACTGTTTCCACTGTTTTCCCATCTATTTCCCATGAAGTGATGGGGCCAGATGCCATGATCTTCATTTTCTGAATGTTGAGCTTTAAGCCAACTTTTTCGTTCTCCTCTTTCACTTTCATCAAGAGGCTTTTTAGTTCCTCTTCACCTCCTGACATAACGACGGTGTTATCTGCATATCAGAGGTTATTTGTATTTCTCCTGGCAATCTTGATTGCAGCTTGTGCTTCCTCCAGGCCAGTATTTCTCAGGATGTACGCTGCATATAAGTTAAATAAGTAGGGTGACAATATACAGCCTTGATGTACTCCTTTTCCTATTTGGAACCAGTCTGTTGTTCCATGTTCAGTTCTAGCTATTGCTTCCTGATTTGCATACAGATTTCTCAAGAGGCAGGTCAGGTGGTCTGGTACACCTATCTCTTTCAGAATTTTCCACAGTTTATTGCAATCCACACAATTAAAGGCTTTGGCATAGTCAATAAAGCAGAAATAGGTTTTTCTGGAACTCTCTTGCTTTTTCGATGATGCAGTGGATGTTGGCAATTTGATCTCTGGTTCCTTTGATTTTCCTAAAACCAGCTTGAACACCTGGAATTTCATGGTTCATGTATTGCTGAAGCCTGGCTTGGAGAATTTTGAAATTGCTTTACTAGTGTGTGAGATGAGTGGAATTGTGCATAGTTTGAGCATTCTTTGGTATTGCCTTTCTTTGGGATTGGAATGAAAACTGACTTTTTCCAGCCCTGTGGCCACTGTTGAGTTTTCCAAATTTGCTGGCATATTGAGTGCAGCACTTTCACAGCATCATCTTTCAGGATTTGAAATAGCTGAACTGGAATTCCATCACCTCCACTAGCTTTGTTCGTACTGATGTTTCCTAAGGCCCATTTGACTTCACATTCCAGGATGTCTGGCTCTAGATGAGTGATCACTCCATCGTGTTTATATGGGTCGTGAAGATCTCTTTTGTACAGTTCTTCTGTGTATTCTTGCCACCTCTTCTTCATATCTTCTGCTTCTGTTAGGTCCATACCATTTCTGTCCTTTATCAAGCCCATCTTTTCATGAAATGTTCCCTTGGTATCTCTAATTTTCTTGATGAGATCTCTGGTCTTTCCCATTCTATTTTTTTCCTCTGTTTCTTTTCACTGATCCCTGAGGAAGGCTTTCTTATCTCTCCTTGCTATTCTTTGGAACTCTGAATTCAAATAGGTATATCTTTCCTTTTCTCCCTTGCTTTTTGCTTCTCTTTTCACAGCTATTTGTAAGGCCTCCTTAAAGAGCCATTTTGCTTTTTTACATTTCTTTTCCATGGGGATGGTGTTGATCCCTTTCTCCTGCACAATGTCACGAACCTCCGTCCATAGTTCCTCAGGCACTCTGTCTATCAGACCTAGCCCCTTAAAACTATTTCTCACTTACACTGTATAGTCATAAGAGAATTGATTTATGTCATTCCTGAATGGTCTAGTGGTTTTCTCCACTTTCTTCATTTTAAGTCTGAATTTGGCAATAAGGAGTTCATAATCATTAATTGCCTATAAAATCTGTTAAATTACAGCTTGTATGTATTGTGTGAAAAAAATTCAGGCACCAAAATATTTAATAAGGTAATTTTTTAGACAGTGACCCATATAATCATTAAGATTAATTATACCTTGACATTGTTGGTAATGTTTTCAATAATTTACTTTTATCAGAATTTAATTCATATCAGTATTCTACTATGATGAAGATTCACCTACTGAGATGAACACTCTTCACCAATCACTACATTCTAATATGACCATTTTCACCTGATTGTATAGCTTCCACTTCAGAAGGCATATAGGAAAGTGAATAACAAAGATACAGATTATCAGTTTAAGATTCTATATTTTGGGAATCGGAACTAGCAAGGAAGTCTGTGAACAAATTTAGACTCTCAGTAGCTGGTTGGTCTTGGGCAATATACCTGAAATTTTAAGTGTTACTTCATTGATGAAATGAACATGATAGTGTCCAGTTCAAAACATATGGGGAGGATTAAAGGAGATCATGTTTGTAATGCATCTAGAATATTACCTAGCCACTGAAAACACTCAATGTTCAGTTCAGTTCAGTCACTCAGTCATGTCCAACTCTTTGTGACCCCGTGAACCACAGCATGCCAGGCCTCCCTGTCCATCACCTACTCTCAGAGTACACCCAAACCCATGTCCATTGAGTCAGTGATGCCATCCAACCAACTCATCCTCTTTCATCTCCTTCTCCTCCTGCCCTCAATCTTTCCCAGCTTCAAGGTCTTTTCAAACGAGTCAGTTCTTCACATCAGGTGGCCAAAGTATTGGAGTTTCAGCTTCAACATCAGTCCTTCCAATGAACGCCCAGGATTGATCTCCTTTAGGATGGACTGGTTGGATCTCCTTGCAGTCCAAGGGACTCTCAAGAGTCTTCTCCAACACCACAGTTCAAAAGCATCAATTCTTTGGCATTCAGCTTTCTTTACAGTCCAACTCTCACATCCATACATGACCACTGGAAAAACCATAGCCTTGATTATATTGACCCTTGTTGACAATGTAATGTCTCTACTTTATAATATGCTGTTTAGGTTGGTCATAACTTTCCTTCCAAGGAGTAAGAGTCTTTTAATTTCATGGCTGCAATCACCATCTTCAGTGATTTTGGAGCCCAGGAAAGTAAAGTCTACAACTGTTTCCCCATCATCTTAGTTTTCTGAATGTTGAGCTTTAAGCCAAGTTTTTCACTCTCCTCTTTCACTTTCATCAAGAGGCTTTTTAGTTCCTCATCACTTTCTGCCATAAGGGTGGTGTTATCTGAATATCTGAGGTTATTGATATTTCTCCCAGCAATCTTGATTTCAGCTTGTGCTTCCTCCAGCCTAGCATTTCTCAGGACGTACTCTGCATTTAAGTTAAATAAGTAGGGTGACAATATACAGCCTTGACATACTCCTTTTCCTATTTGGAACAAGTCTGTTGTTCCATGTCCAGTTCTAACTGTTGCTTTCTGACCTGCATACTGGCTTCTCAAAAGGCAGGCCAGGAGGTTTGGTATTCTCATCTCTTAAATAATTTTCCGCAGTTTATTGTGATCCACACAGTCTAAGGCTTTGGCAGAGTCTAATCCATTTTGGTGTGGGTCTGAGTTTCTTCATTTCTAACAAGCTTCCTGCTAATGTTTTCAGTCCTGGGACCACACTTTAAGGAGCAAGGCATTCAAGCTTCCCCTTTTTTAAAAAGTGCAGTTATTACAAGAAACCCTGCAGATCACAGGTAGATAGCTCCACCTCCTCCAAAGTCATCGATTTGAAGGTTGCTTAAAGTTTACTGAAATTGTAAAGAGTTGTAAAAGCAAAAGGCTCACTTGTGTTTTCTCCTCAATTCCAAATGACTCCTTTCAGAATGGCTGTGAGGATGTAATCCAAGAGCTGTTCCCTAGGGATGGATGGTAGTGTGTCATTTGGCAAACATTTTCACTGTTTCCTCCCATGCTGTGTAGACATGCCAAAATAAAGAAAAAAAATCCACCCATAATTGACAAAGTCTGGCTTATAGAAAATGTTTCAGAATGTATTTTAGCTTTTCAAAACACATTTTTTACAAAAACATTTTATCAAAAAATTCATAGCTTTATCTTGGAGTTGTCAACTGTTTTACCACAGACAAAAATCATTCCACATAGAACAATAAAACATATCTCCTAGCATATAACATCAATGATGTTTATTTATTTTGTATGTGAATAGACCCAATTCCATTCCAGGTAGAAAATAAAAGTATAACTTCCCTCTTCAAGGATAGATGTTTTAAAAATATTAGGTTCCAAATGTTATTTTAAAAAAATATTATTTCTGGTGATATTTGCATAATCTAAGTCCTATAAACTTGGAGTGAGATGTAGCCTGAGGAGTTGAACCTTCTCCAAAAAAGAAATACCAACAGATACACAAAGCAAAACATCAAAAATGTTGGTTCTGTTGTTTCATTTTCATCCAGTACCTTCAGAGCATTTCTTTTCATTTGTAACTTCAGAAGGAAAACAAAGCCAAAAAAAGAAAACAGGAAAGAGGAAACATTTCATAAACTTTCACTGTCAATCATAGACTTCTCCCTACTCACTGCAGAGGACTCTCCACTGCAACTATCCATGAATAGTTGTTCCACTAACATTTAAGTTTTATGTCCACTGAAAATTATTCAGAGACAACATAGTACATAACAACCAATATTCATGAAATGAATAAATGTTCATTCAGAAATGAGATAACCACATCAGAGGGAAGCTGAGTAATATTTGGAATAAACAAAAATTTAGTTTCTATTATGTACAGTAAAATCTTATGCTGAAATGAAACATGTTTTTTATGATTTCCACTCACTGGTTTTAGAATTAAAAAAATATCTTTTCCAAATGATTGCCATTCAAACATCTGTCAAAGCTTATCAAGTTCTTCTCATGGTATATATATTCACATTTTTTTTCACCACATGGCTTAGTTTCAAGATAGAATTCTCACAGACATCCTAATTTTTTAAGGGCTTGTGCCAAGCTTGAGCATTTATTACTATCCATATATCCAAGGTTTTTTATTTCATCTTTTCCTGTATACATCTACTATGTATTCTATTTCTGTAAGCTATTTCTATAGCTTCTTTCTATAATAGAAGCTATTATGTGGTTTCTATTCATAATTATGTAGAATTTTCAGACTAAATGGAATCATTTACTTTGAATTTCAAATAATTGCTCTATTTTTATTTTACTTGATTTTTCAGAGCAATGAAAGATATATTAATATTAACATTATGTTTGTAATGGAACATACAGATTTGCCCTGCAAGTTTTATACATACTTATTAACATGGATTTTATTATTTTATTCAAACCAATGACAGAGAAACTTTTAGCTCTTAAAGAACAGAATCTAATAACCTCATATGTGAAATTTATTCTGATGATGTTTAAGTATTTTATGAATGTACATAATTTCACTATTTTAAAAAAACAGTAGAAGGAAAGAAATAAAAATTAGAGCAGAAATAAATGAAAAACAAATCTAGTCTTAAGACTATGAGAACTGTAAAAATATTGAGCTTTCAATTTCCTAAACACGACTTCACTGAAATTTTTGGCAAAAAAAAAAACAAAACAAAAACAAACAAACAAACAAACAAAAAAAACCCTCTACTTTCTTGGACTTTGTTGCAGTGCTAACTGATTGTACCGAATCATCCACATATCATATGTAGATACATATTGGGTTCAACTGCAAGAAAGCTGGCAGGTCAAGATTTCAGTCCCTGACTCTAAAACCAAGAAATGCAGGCTTTAAAGAAAGAGCTGACATATCCACAAGTGTAGCTCCATCAGTATTATGGTGTAACCAACTATAATAAATGGCTAGACACAATGCTTACCACAGGCCCAGAGATAGCTATAAGATTAATAATCTTATATTAATCATCATCATGATCATCATCATTCTGATCAGGACAGTGATGGTTATGAGTTGGCCATTTAGTCATGACTATAATCCTTCATTTTAATTCATAATGGTGTAACTATCTGTTCTATAAAATACAAGGAGAATCTGACCTCCATTGTCTTTTCCAGCAGAGGATATCCAATAACCTGCATGCATTGCAGGGACATAATTGTAGGAGAATAATTCAATGTTTGACAGCTTCCATGGAAAATTTCTTGGACTTAATCTTGGGTTTTTCCTACACTGTCCTATCATAATAATTTCCTCATTTTATTCCATAGCCAGTGAAGAACATCAGTAAAATCCAGTGTCCATATCATTAATACTTGATCTTCTAAAAGGAAAAATTTGACAATATATCCATAATTTTGACCTTAGTGTCCACAGTTGTGAATGTTCTATCTGTATTGTTCAATATGTAAAATGAATGGAAAGATGAGAAATCAGTGTAAAGTTGAACATATCATTGCTACTGCTGCTAAGTCACTTCAGTCGTGTCCAACTCTGTGCAACCCCAGAGATGGCACCCACCAAGCTTCCCTGTCCCTGGGATTCTCCAGGCAAGAACACTGGAGTGGGTTGCCATTTCCTTCTCCAATGCATGAAAGTGAAAAGTGAAAGTCAAGTCACTCAGTCGTGTCCGACCCTCAGCAACCCCATGGACTGCAGCCTTCCAGGCTCCTCCATCCATGGGATTTTCCAGGCAAGAGTACTGGAGTGGGGTGCCATTGCCTTCATGGAGCAACCTTAAATGTGTGTGCCAATTTCCAACAACTTCAATCTTTATACCAGTTCTTTTTTTCTCTATATTTCCTACTCATTAGATTGCTTCACTTCTTTCCATAATATACTAGCATATTGAATCTAACAATGTTTAAAAAGAACTCACATAATGACCAGGCAGGATGTATCCTAGGTTTACAATTCTGGTTCAATGTTCAAAAATAAATTAATATATCCATCTCATCAACAGGCTAACAAATAAAAAATCCCAAGATCATATCAGTATTACAAAGAAGGTATTTAAAAAAATGGCAATTTATTCATTATTTAAAAAAAAAGAAAACTAAGAATACTGAGACTAGAGAAGAACTTCATCACTTGATAAACAACATCTACAAAAAAATACTACAGGTAATATTATACTTAAAGATAAGGAACTAGAATTTTACCTGCATATATCAGGAAAAATGCAAAGTTGTTTTCTCTCATCACTGCATTTCAAAATCTTACTGCTAATCCTAGGTAATGCAGTAAGGCAAGAAAAAGAAATAGAAGGTATACCAGATTGGAAAGGAAAAAATATCTATTTTTTTAATATTGCATGATTATCTATGTAGAACATAAAAAAAATTAACCAAAGACTCCTAAAATTAATAAGTGATAATAGGAAGTTTGCAGGATACAATGTTAATATTAAGGGACAGGAGATGGGACAGACTACCTACTGTGGGCTTCCCTGGTGGTTCAGCTGGTAAAGAATTTTCCTGCAATCTGGGAAACCTGGGTTCGGCTCCTGGGTTGGGAGATCCCCAGCTACCCTGTTCAGTAATCTGACCTGGGGAATTCTCTGGACTGTATAGTCCATGAGGTCACAAAGAGTTGGACACGACTGAGTGACTTTTACTTTCATATGAGAAAAACTAGCAAAAATTTAAAGAACCAACAACTGAAGACATACTCCATGTTCATAAATAGAAAAACTCAATATTGTTAAGATGTCAGTTCTTCCCAACTTTATGCACAGATTCATTGCACTTTCAATCAAAATCCCAACAGATTTGTGAAAATTGGCAAAATGATTTTATTTTGTTTTTGGCAAAGTGATTTTAAAATTGTTGCAGCAAAATACTCAGAGGAGTGAACTTAAATATGAAAAATAATGAATGTGGAGATCTGACCCTACCTAATTTTAAAATTTACTATAAAGATATAATAATCAATATCGTATGATATTTGTGAAATAATAGACAAATAGATCAAACAGAATAGAAAGAATAGAAAGCTTAAATAGACCCACATAAATACAGTCAACTAATCTTTGAAAGAGGAACAGGGCAATACAGTGGAGCAAATAAAGCCTTTTCATCAAATGCTGTCAAAGCAATTAAATGCTACATGTAAGAAAACAAATTTAGACAAAGATTGTATAGCCATCACAAAAAATTAACTCAATATGGATTATATGCCTAAAGGTAGAAGGCAAAACTACAAATCTCCTAGTGATAACTTAGAAGAAAATCTAGATGGCCTTAAGTATGGTGATAAAATTTTAGATACATCAAAGAATAATCTATGAAATAAATAATTGAGAAGTTGAACTTCATTAATATTAAAACTTCTGTGAACGATAACATCAAGAGAAATAGAACAAGTAACAGAATATCTGA
>SJYQ01020972.1:0-14041 GCA_006410935.1 Redunca redunca
AGATTTCCTGGTTAGGGAGGCTTGAGTTGGGGTTCTGGTGAGTGGAGCTGGGTTTCTTCTGTCTTGAGTGCACCCTGCTGCTCAGTCTTCTGGGTGTACCGCTGACCAGCACCCCCAGAAGTTTTAGTAAAGAAGTCCGCTTGCCGTTTGGCTGGGAAAGTCTCTCCGGGGCTGCGATTGCCCCTTTCCAGCCCTTACGGCTCTGGCTGCCTGTCCCTGGCGGGGGATGGTCTGCAGCCAGCTACTTCCGTTCTGTCCTTTGTTCTGTGCGCAGTCCTGGCGGTGTCCTATGTTCGAGCTTTTCGTGTAGTTAGCTATTCCCCAGTCTGGTTTACTAGCCCAAGTTAGTTCGTTCTGGTTACTTGCCGGGCTTTCCTACCCGATTCTTACAAAGCTGTGCAGCCTGCGCCTCGCGCGCGTGTCCCTGCCCCGCCCCCACTTGCTAGTGGCGGGTGCAGGTTTATGTGCTGCTTTTCCGCTGGGGAAGTCACTGTTGGGCTTGTAATCTGTCGGTTTTAATTATTCATTTATGTATCGTTCCTGTTATGATGCCCTCTGTGCTTCCAGGGCTCGCCACAGACTCGGCAGGGAGAGTGTTTCCTGGTGTTTGGAAACCTCTCTTCTTAAAGTTCCTTTCCCGGGTCGGCTTTCCCTATCCAGGACGGAGCTCCCTCCCCACCTCCTTTGTCTCTTTTTCCGTCTTTTATATTTTTTCCCTACCTGTTTTTGAAGGCAATGATCTGCTTTTCTGGGTGCTTGATGTCCTCTGCCAGCATTCAGAAGTTGTTTTGTGGAGTTTGCTCGGCGTTGAAATGTTTTTTTGAGGAATTTGTGAGGGAGAAAGTAATCTCCTCGTCCTAATCCTCCGCCATCTTCCCAGAATTCCCCTACCAGCAGGTCTTATGGGTTACCGGTGATCCAGCAGTCCAAACAAGTTGACAAAGGGAAGGACAGGAGATGACATGCACTGCTGCCTGCCTTATCACATGTGTTAGTCTGTACACACGGAGAAAACATGGAATGGAAGTGCGTTGAGATGAAGCCCAGTGAGCATCCTTCTGTGGCCCCGGAGGAAATTTCCCCAGTGTCTTCCCCATCGACCCCACACCATCCTTACACTCCCCATGAAAGCCTTTCTCCTTTCCCCACAAACTCCACCTTAGTCCTGGACAACACTGCATTTTTGTTAAGGCTGAAACTCCAGTACTTTGGCCACCTCATGTGAAGAGTTAACTCATTGGAAAAGACTCTGCTGCTGGGAGGGATTAGGGGCAGGAGGAGAAGGGGACGACAGAGGATGAGATGGCTGGATGGCATCACTGACTCGATGGACATGAGTCTGAGTGAACTCCGGGAGATGGTGATGAACAGGGAGGCCTGGCGTGCTGCGATTCATGGGGTTGCAAAGAGTCGGACACGACTGAGCGACTGAACTGAACTGAACTGAACTGAAACTCCACTGACGGAAGGGTAGTAATTGGGTTTTTGTGATCAGTTACCAGGGCCAGAGTGACCAAAGGGCTTGATTGCCTTGATGGCTGAAATCACAGCTGAGCACGTCTCTTCTCCCACAGCCCTGGCTCTGTGACAGTGAGACTCACATTCCCGGGCAGGTCTCTATTGTAAATACAACAATGAACTATGAGCTCTTTCTCAGTCTTGTTACCAGCAGCGTAAATCCACATGTCAGCACGTGACTGTTGCCAGGAGACAGCATGAGCGTCAGTCCACCATGGAGGCTCTCTGTTTCATTCTGGAGCAAAGGAGAGGAAGCAGCTTCGGTCGGTAGATAACGTGCGTGGTTGCCAGGGGTTTCAACACCGCCGAGAAGCACAGTCTTAGAGTCCTGCAAAGCTATGCTTGCCTTTCATTTCTTTGTACCGGACTTGATCTACCTCAAGATTCTTGTGTAAGGTTGCTGCCCAGCGGACAGCCCGAAGGCCAGCAACGAGAATGAGAGAGAGAAAGAGTGATCTCGCTTTTCCTTCTGATTTTGTGTTTATATTTATTCACTGATTTGGCTGCACCGGGTCTTAGCCGTGGAACATGGGGTCTTTAGCTGTGGCCTGTGAGATCCAGCTTCCTGGCGGGGGACCGAACCAGGCCCCCTGTATCGAGAGCCCGGAGTCTTCGCTGCTGAACCATCGGGGAAGTCCCTTCCTCCTGATTTTAAAACAAGGTCCCTCCCTATGGCATCCATGTTTTATATTGCCTGTCTCAAGACCCTCTTCTCCTCTTACATGAATTCTTGGCCAGCTGAGCTCTTCTGGACATCACATCAAGGGCTAATGCTGCTCAGGTGCGGAGGGGGCGGCTGGCGCTGCTTGCTGACATGAACAGGGTCTTCCTCTCTCCCAGCGCATGGGGGCCTGGCTTTCCTGACCCCCTGCGGGGGTTGTGGCCACGTGACGAGGTGTGGAGGTTCCACATGCCACATGGCATGACCCTCCAAAAGAGGAAAGGTTAGGGCAATCATGCCTACCTGGCAGGGCTGTGGGGTGGCTCCAGCCCCGTGTGGACCGTAAGGCTGGTGGTGGATGCCGGGGTGTCCACAGGCCTGGAAGGGTGGCCTTCCTGGAAGAGGCAGCGCAGGACTCTGTGTGAAAGGTGGAGAGGCGGCCGGCCTGGCCTCCACCGGAGGATGGGGAAGGCCAGGGTGTCGCAGCTTCCGTGCTGCTCCCAGGCGTGGTGGACTTGGTCCTCGGCCTTTCCTCGCTCAGCTGCGGGGAGCAGAGCAGAGTGCATGGCTGGTGAAGGAGGTTCTAAGATGACAGGCTTTGGATCCTGGCAGAACTCCTGGGAGGCTTCGTGCTCCATCCCAGCAGATTCCTAATTGTATGCGAGTCACTCCAAACGCAGTCATCTTCAAAGGTATTCGCTGGCCCACGACATTTGAATTAATCAGAAGATCGGTCTCCTGGAGAAGAATCTCACCCTTCAGGCTCCAAATCACAAGGCAGCGCCCGGGGCAGAAACAAGACTGTGAACTCGCTTGGCCTCGGTCAAGAGGAAGAGCATGTGCATAAGAGCACAGCCAGACTGGATGAAGATTCCACCGGCGTCCTCGCCGCAGCAAGGCTGGTCCCTGCCGGTGAGTCTGGCTCCAGGGGAGGCAGCGCTCAGCGGGCGGGGTCTCCTGATCTCTGGCGCTTGGCCAGCTCTGCTCCCAAGTCCAGGTATAGGGGACAGGGTGGGTGGCGGGGGTCCCATCATCCTCCAGTCAGAGACTGAGATCCCGGGGTGCTCTAAGCCCCTACCCGACCCGGCCAGCGAGAGACAGGACACAGCCCTCAGCAGGGTAGAGGCGCCGGTCAAGCCTCCTGGTCGACCTCCCCAAGTCTGGCTCCGACGTGGACTCTGGGTTTTTTCACTGACCACGCCCCCCGCCCCCGCACTGCGCCCTCCGGGGATGACCAGGAGTCACCTGCCCTGCCTCACACACTTAGCCCAGCTGTTTCTGCTGACCTGGCTTCGTCAGTCTGACGTCCACAACCTCAGATTTCAGCTCCTTTTGAGCACGCTTTCCCTAGTGACCAGGCTGCGAGCTGACTGCCACCGTCACCCGTGTGCAGATCCTGGAAACGCATGCTTGCCTTCCCACATGGGCGGACACCCTGCGGTTCCCACCAGGCCTGGGAGAGGCAGGTGGGGTGGCCCTTCTAGTCTGCTGGGCTCACGCTTTTTGGCTGGGCTAACCTGCCTGAGAAAGCTGCTTTATGCCCGGGAGCACAGGCACGTAAACTGGAAAGGACGCAATGTCCCCGCCGTGTTGTGTGTTTATGTGTGAAGTGCCCTGAGGCATCCAGCCCGCATCTGGCTTGTGCTGATTACTGCTACCTGCTGGCTGGGTGACCGCCGTGCTCCCCACGGGCACTCGAGATGACCATGCTCGCCGGCTCTCAGCCTGCAGGGCTGCGACCGCCCCAGACGCCCTAGAAGCTGGCAGTTTATATATCAAAAGGGTGGCTGGGAGCTAAAGATGGCTCAGGCCATCCCGCCACTGGGGTCTCCCGTCTGGAATGGGGGTGCGCTTGGCCCTGTGGGAAGGTGTGCACAGCAGGGCCAGCCTGGAGGGCGGGGCCCGCCCCCTAGAGCAGGTCTGACGGGGCTGCTTAGTCACAGCAAGTCACCCGGGGCTCGCGGTCTCCGTGCCGACAGACCCCCCGGCACGAGTCCTCGGTCCAGTCGCCATGGGGCACCATCGCTGAAGCTAGAAGGACCCTGAGAGCCTGGCCAGCACGTGTCAGCCATGCTGGGCTCCTGGGCTTTCCCCGGGCTGGTCTCTGGTGGCCGCTCTGAAAGGCCTCCCCAGCATTCCACGAACCGCGCGGGGCTGCGATGAGGGCTAGAGGGAGCACTCCCGCGGCCCCCCGCCCCTGCACGGCATGCACGCCCCTGTCATCACTTGGCGCCTCCATCCCCGACTCCAGCCTCGGAAGCTCTCCTCGGTGGCTGCTTACTTCCTCCCCAGTTTATTGAAACGATCGAAAAACGCACTCGCCATTTTTCCAGAGTCTCTTTTCCTCTTCAGGTTACGAGTCTGTAGCTAGTACTTGGGCAGATCTGAAAGTCCTCAGGAGATGGTGCTGGTCTCATCTCCCGTGAACGTCATCTTTCTCAGGAAATGGCCTCTCTCCCTCCCCAGACCTCCTCTACTATCGTCAGAATAATTTGCCGAGAGTCTGTTCAGTACTGCGCGGGGACCAAGTTTCAGCTGAATAAACAGGCCGCATGACCAAATGGAGACTCGAGAAATACCCAGTTAGGCTCCCTTCTAACACACGGCTGTCACATAAGAGTGTGTCTGACGTGGCTCTCCCTCATGGCACGTCCCTAAACATGCACGCCTCCATTTCAGTGAAATATTTTGCCTTAATACAGCTAGTCCCCACTCTTCGACCTGCAAACCGCGCACGGCTCGGTGTCCCCTGTCCCCTGGAGGCAGCCAGGACCCCAGAAGCAGGCCTTCTGACCCAAGTCCCACATGGGCAGGGCTCCAAGGATGAGCTCGCCTGACGGGAAGGACGCGGCATCCTCCCAGGAAGGACAGGCCGGCAACCCCGCCCGCGCCCGAGTGGGTTTCCGCCCTTCCCTGCCGCCCAGCCTGGTGATGCACCCCGCCCCTGCAGGCCAGGCCCCCGGCCCAGGAGGGCGGTCGGCACACGCTCTGGGCCGAGGCTCCAGCGACCCCAGCCCCCGGCCCCTCACAGGACGAGCCGGGGCCCCTCGCCAGGCCCTCAGATCCGCCACTGTGGGAGCTCAGATGGCACCCTCACCTCCAGGCCAGAGCAGCCCGACCAAGTAACTTCTGCCCCAAATCGCCCCGGGAGCCTCTGTGGGCGCTTCCATCCGGTGCCCCTCACAGGCACGGAGGTGGCCCCAGAGCATGGCAGTGCCTTCAGAAAAGATGGAGACCAGCCGGGTGAGTCGTCACAAACCATCGCTCCTGGTCCCGACCACAGAGACACTCAGGGCAGCGAGGAAGCCTCGAAACAGGTGACTGAGCAGCAAAGCAGTTTAATACGGAAACCAGCATATGCTTTAAAGGGACCAGACAGCTTCCTCCTCATCCTCTAAACTGTGTCATTATCTCGTGAACGCACCTCTGTACAACCATCTACGAAGGTGCTTGCATTGTGGCCCGAATCATTTATCCAGCCTGAAATGGAGACGCGCAGTCGTGTGTGACTCTGCGACCCCGTGGACTGTAGCCCACCAGGCTCCTCCGTCCTTGGGATTCTCCAGGCAAGAATACTGGAGTCGGGTACCATTGTCCAACCTAATAATTTCCAAATCGCCAACAGAGAGCTGAGAACGTTGGTGTGATGCTTACTTGATGAAGCTGTTCCCATAAGATGCCCCTGACTGAGCCATGGGGCCCCCCAAATCCTTCCAGCTTCCCCGCTAAGCACACCGCTGCTAGGCAATGCTGGTTCTTTAACACCCATGACACGGCTCACGGGGCAGAAATCGCGTGATCACCCGTGACACCAACACCCATCACGTGCGAGTATTCCTTCTGGCCCCAAACTGCTGTCGGACATTTTTGCAAATTCAACATCTCAGCTGTTAAACTGGATCTTGATAATTGGTTCTTGGGCTGTCATATTTAATAGCCAGCTGAAATTTCTTTCTCCATGGAACTTCACACGTGTCATCTGACCTAGTTTCAGAATGCTGAATTTAAAAGCCTTAACATTTCATCTTTTCCCTTTTTTGTTAAACCACAAGTGCCTTTTCACGTAATTTTTAGGCAAGCTGCTAGCTCTTCCACGTGGACCAGCCACTGTACGTTTTCATTTGAAATTCCATGTCTCATTCCTTCTCTCGAGCACAATCTTCTTCTTTTCCTTCATGACTTCATTTATTTCTTTTATGTGCTCATTCACTCAGGAAATATTTATGGAGCACCCACCAGCGTGACGCAAGCTTTAAGCACGTGGGTACATCAGTGACCAACAATAGCATTAACAGAGATCTCCGCCCTGAAGGGCTCACAGTGCAGAGGGGTGCGTGCCTGCTCAGTGGCTTCAGGCCTGTCCCCCCTTTTGTGACCCCAGGGACTGTAGCCCGCCAGGCTCCTCTGCCCATGGGATTCTCCAGGCAAGAACGCTGGAGTGGGCCGCCATGCCCTCCTCCAGGGGACCTTCCCAACCCAGGGATCAAACTCACATCTCCTGTATTCCAGACGGATTCTTTAGGCTGAGCCGCCAGGGACACCCACAGTGTACAGAAAAGAAGCAAAAAACAAGCAAAACAGGAAGGAAAACGTGTTTAAAGGCGATAAGAGCTGTGAGGCGGGAAATCAGAGCTCGGAAGGGAGGTCAGGAGTTCTGGGGACAGTGGGGCTGCTTTGAAGTTTTAAACTGAATCTTCAGGGTGGGTCCCACATATAAGAGTACATGTCTGAAATCTTTCTTCGTCCCTGCATAACTGAAACGTCTTTCTCTCAATACTAGAGAAAGTACTGACAGCTTTGTGGGTGAGCAGTGTTTATCATAGCCCATATTAAATGTTTATCCTCTTTCAGATGACAAATTTTGTTAGAGAGGCTGAACTTACCTTGATACGTTTTTTAAATGCTACAATACCTCTAGCCACACAGGAGATAGGCTAAGATCCAGATCTTCTTCCGATTTCCTTTATTTTCATTCCTACTTCTTCAGATAGAGTATTTCGCCACTCTGCTCTTTCCTTGGTGGATGAGACAAATATGAAGCTTTTGAGAAAAGCTGTAACGTATCAATTTACATATTTTATTATATCATTCGGACATAATCGAATGTGGTTGTTTTAGATTATCTAAATTAAAACACCTGGAGGTTTTTATAAAAATTAGCAGGGGTGACACATTTTCTCTCTCCAATTAATTGCAATTAAACTACAATTGCAGTGTAATTGTGACCCGTGGACACCGATCATATGTTTCCAATTTATTCTCTGTGGGAAGGGTTTCCTCTGAAATTATTTTTTCAAGCACTAAGAATAATGATTGATGGGTAGCTACATCTACCCTTCCAGAACCACGAAATCAACCAAACCATTAAACCATTTCCAGAGGCCTGCGTCTTGCACTTCAAATATGGTGCCACAATATTCTTAAGTGAAAGAGGTGAAGTATGACCGAGGGACAGAGATCTTGCTGGCTTGGCTTCTAGAGTTTTCTAAAAGTCGCTTTCACATTTCAGCAGATGCACGTTTTCAGTCAGGAGGGTCGGAAATCTAGACGGCCACGACTCAGCCTCGTCCGTGCTTTTTTCTAAGTTCCAGTAAATATATCGTGTCTGAAACGCCTGACTGATTTCAGCCACAGAGTAGGAGGTGTGAGAGATTATGATAGCACTTCCTCCACGTTTTTTATTTGATTATTAACACCCTTTAATAAAAATGTTTATGCTTTTATTATTTAAAATATTTATGATATGAAACTGAATTATGATGTCCTTTATAATTTTTCCTCATTAATTATCACAGATATTCTTTATATAAACTATGCCTTTAGCAGAACAAGATTATCCTCTTGCTAAAATAGCTGGGTGATTAGCATTTTCATTTGTAACAAATGTTGGCACCGTTTGCGCCCAGACTTAGGTCAATGCCGATGGTTTTGTTGAAATAATCAACCTGCTTTTAATTCCAGGAATAGAGCTTTCCTGATTCATTCTTGCATATGTCAAATCCTGCTCCAAGCCAGACTGGTATGACGTGGCATCCGAAGATGCTCCAGGTGGCAGATCTCAAAACAGCATCTCTTCCTTGCTCTTTGAAAGACTCAGAGGAGCATGCTCATGAGGTTGGAAGGGAGCATCGACACAGCTACCCAGAGCAGCGCTGACAATATTTTATTCTGAATCTGCGGTTACTATTTACATAAGAAATTCAGTGCACCCCTGCAGGGAAGCCTGAAGGTTTTCAGAGAACAGTGAGACAGGAGGCGAGTTTATCCATAGAGGTCAAAACGTCTGTGACGAGTTTTGCGGCTGCCATGAGTCTCTGTCAGAATTCACATCACTGTGGTGTCACCCGACCCTCCCTGTGTGCCAGCCGCTGCCCGGCCGGTGACCCCCCCTCCGGGGAGGCAGCCTGGGGTCCTCGCCCTCAGCTCCTTCCCAAGGGCCTGTCCCTGCGGGGCCAAGCCCGGGTGCTCAGCTGGCGCTCGGGTGGCAGATTACTAAGTTACGCGGGGCGGGCCCCTAGAGCGCGCGGGTGGCTTTTTCATCCAACCAGCAGAGCGCGGAGCTGGCTACAGCCCTCTGTCCTCTCCCGCCCCCGAGCGCTAGCCCAGAGGCTGGCATGGCCTGCGTGCTCTGTGGCCATCGGGGTGTCAGCCTGGGATGGGCCTGGTATCCCTGACGCCTCTTCGGGCACGCGGCCAGACTGCACGTCTTGTCCTGGGGAAGGGCCTGAGGTCATTTTCGTCACCCCAGGAGCACTAGATCAACATTGTCAGGAGATGGACCAGGGAACATTCTCAGGCCATTTGCCCAGCTGCCCTCCTGAGTGCTTTGAGGATGCAGTGGGAGGATGAATCCAGAGAGCCTGCTTCGCCCTCAGCCCCGAGGGCCACCAGCACCGTTGCTCTGGGGATGCTTCCCGCCCCGCGCTCCAACGCTCGTGCTCGCAGCGCTCCCTGACATTTGGGTCTACCCGTCCAGATGCGAGCCTTCTTCCCGCCACGTTTTGCCCTCCAGGCACCTCTTATCTGCATACTTGAGGCTCGATTGCAAACTTGGTGACTCATTCCTTTGATTTGTCCACTGAAGGCCTGACTTCTGTCAACTCTCTGCTAACTGGGGTCTGACAATTCAACTCAAGTGTTTGCTTTTAATAAAGATTCTGTTTCTCCTGCGCCTTCCACATGGACACTTTCCCAACATCCTAAGAGAAGAAGGCAGGCGGGAGAGTAACAGTGAAGCCGTGGCGGTCCGGATGTGAGCTGCAGACTAACCTTGCTGTGGGACGATGGCACCCCCGAGATTACTCACGGTTGGAATTTCTTGCTGTCTCTCTCGACTGTCTAAATATTTAGACGCATAGGACCCACACTATACATATTTCTTTCCCCAATTACTTAGTTCTCAGCTTGGCCCACGAATAGAGAATGAGATCGTTTTGTTTACAGTGGAATGAGAAAGGCTTTTTTGAGAAACCAGAGAACAGATTTTCTAAACTGGGCAGGGTTCTTTACAGAAGTGGGAGACTTGCTGTAACTATTCTTTGAAGGCGAGTGGGGAGCAGGGTTTCATCGGCCTTAGAGAGGTCCTCGGCGCTGATACTGGGGCTGACATCGGATCTGCAGTCACTGTGACCTCCAGGGTGGCATCACCCCCACAGCATCCACGGACCCGGGAGCCCAGTGCTCCTGCAGTTCACCGCCTTCCGCACGCGCACCCCCTGGGCGCCCCCCCGCCCCAGGCTCTAGCGGCTCCAGGGGCCCCCAGGTCTGGAGCTGAGGACCCTGGCCGAGGAGGATGAACAGGAGGCTGAGGGGTTGACTGGACATCGTGCCTCCCTGAGGCCGTAGAGTGAAGGGCAGTCAGGGGCCAGTCCTGGGGGCCCAGGGAAGGGAGGGCATCTCCGGAGAGATGCAAACGAGAAAATTCAGATAGAGAATGCGAAAGTGTCAGCTCAAACACATGCAGGCGAACAGGTCACCAGCCGTGGGCCTAGCGAAGAAGTACCGGCTTGTGCAGCCTGTCCGTCTACACGCGGCTTCCCCTCAGTCACACAGCCCACAAAATACACCTGCCTGGTGGGTGGACACACGCCCTAACTGGGGTGAAGCATGTGCAGGTCAGTTTGGTCATGTAGGAGGGGGAACTGTCCACCGTCCTATTCAGAACAGCATCTCTCAGCTCCCTGGCCCAACAGCCCCTGCTTCTGAACAGGCGGCAGGGCCGGTCACCCTCGCGGGGCTGCGTTCACATCCCAGCTGCCCCTCGCCCCTGGCCGCTGAGCCCCAGACGAGGAGGGACCATGCTCACGGTCCGCTCACGGTCCTGGCCCCATCGCCCGCAGGCGGCAGGCGGGCAGGTCCTCGCGGAGGCAGCACCGACCCGCACCCCAGGCTGGTGCTCAGCCGCTGGGAAGCGCCAGGAAAATGCTGCTGCCCCCTCTTGGAGTGCGGGGCCTCCAGCCACTGCGGGGCCCCTGCTCTGCTTCCAGGTCCTTACCCCCACCCGAGCAGGCAGCTCACAGCCTGACACGCGCTCCTGCACCCTTCCTGGCGCTCTCCCTGCAAAGTCCCAGCCAGCCTCGCCCCCTGACACCCCTCAGCCAGGCCTCTCCCACGCTCAGGAAGGTCCCGCCTCGTAACTGCTGACCTCGTGGGGCCCCAGCTCGCCTGGCCTGTTCCCCAGCCTGCAGGTGCTGCCTCCACCCAGCACGCCAGCCACGCCCGCCTCCCGTCGCCTCCTGGCTCCGGTCCCATGGGCTCTGGCCGCCACCACGTCCCCGGCCTCTCCCCACTTCCCAGCAGGGACCACCGGGCTCCATGACGAGGTGGTGACCTCCCCGCGCGGCACCCCAGGGGTGTGCCTGGGTCCCCAGTGCATAGACTGGGAACCGGTCTCAGGGTGGCCACATGGCCTGCTGGGATCACACCCCAGAGGACGGGCACGGCAGGGCCCCCCGCCGGCCTGGCCCCTGGGAAGCCCACGGCCCCCTCCCCTAGCTGCCCAGCCTCTCTCCTCCAACCCCTGGACCAGGTGTGAGAGGCCCCCGCGTGCAGGAAACACTCTAGATGTCGCAGCAAGTGCTCGGCCTGAACGAGCCTGCCGTGAGCAACAGTGGGAAGGTGTGTGAGTGATGGAGGGACGGTCAGTGCTTAGCACCACACGAGAGGAAGCGATCGTGCTGCGATAGGAGGGGGAAAAGGTGCATCTGAGGCTAAAACGGCCCGGACAGGGCGTCGTGGAGCAGGCGCGTCTGAGCTGGGCCTGAAGTGACGGGTGTGTCCCTGTGGCCTGGACCAGCCGGCTTCCGGAGGGGCGCGTCCTCACTGACGCCTGCAGCTCCCAGGCCCCTCGCTTTGTGCACATCAGCTTCTCTGCGGGGTTGCTGTCTGTTGCTGCAGATCGTCCCCTAAGATTTAGTCGTGCCTCCCCAGTGAGGCGTGAGGGATCGTCCTAGGGAAACAAACACACCCAAGTGTGGAAACACGCACGTCCTCCTCCTCACCCAGGTGGCAGAGTCCATGAGCGGGCCTTCCACGTGCTGCTCATCACTTGCAGAGCCACGTGACCCCAGGGGGCTGGCCAGTCACCTGTCTCGCCGCTCACCTGCTCCCGCGGTCCACCCATCTTGGCATCCTGAGAGGCAAAGAGAAGGGCCCGCGTGAGTAGCCCCAGGTCGTCACGGAGGAGAGTGCTGGGATCAGAGGTGCTGGGTCTGTGCAGCTGTGGGGCCAGCAATTACTGTTTCGAGAGACTCACTTCCACTTTTGCCCACAGCTGAGAGTCAGGTGGTCACGCGCAGATTCTGAATCTCTGTCCGAGTGTTGCTGTCTGCTCGGCACCTGCCCGGAGGATGTCGAGCTTCACTATTCAGAGCGAATGGGGAGGATCCAGCGTCAGGAGACTGAAATTCCTTCTGGCACTCTGTCCTCGCACACACGCCACGGAGCCCGTCAAGCAGAATATGTGACCCCTGCTATCGGGCCACATGTATGTAGGAGGCCAGCGGCGCCTTCCAGCCCAGAACTGTGCGCCACCGCAAATCAGGCCCTCGTGAAACGCTTGGTGGCTGAATAAGTGAACGACGGGCTGAGCGACATGGTCTCAGCCCTGCTCGGGCTCAAGGGACCAGGTCTGGCAAAAGCCAGCGGGGGAGTGAAACCAAGTAGGCCCCCATTGGTTCTAGAGCCCCTTTCCTCTGCCTGCCTTTTGTCTGTGCAAAAACTTCAGCCAAAATAAGTTTAATCAGCAAAGTGAGAAAATGCAGAAGCAAACAAGAGCCATCAAAGAAGGCAAAACAGTAGTCTAGTCGGTGAGCAAAGCCAAGGGCCTCAGCTCCTCCTCAGGGGCGTGTCCCGAGAGCAGTCTACTGACACCCGCCCCCAGATGGAGAGGTTAGCTACACGCTGACCAGACACAGCCATAAGTAAGCTGCCGCACTTCCCAGAGCTGGGCTCAAAGAGACAGGAACACACGGACCCTGGGACTGAATACTAGCCGTGCTTAATTAAGGTGACGCTGCTCAGCCCACCGGTGACCCATTTCAAGACGGCCGTCTGAGCTGACTGCGCTGTTTCTGCAGGGAGCCCCTGCTCTTAGCCTAGAAAAGCTCTTGCCTGCTGACTCTCAGGGGTGGGGAGTCGGCCTTTGGACAGGAGTCCACCCTCCCCACTCCCATCCCCAGTTGCCAGCCTCTGAAATAAAGCAAAGTGCTTTTTCCACTGAGCTTGTCTCTTTAATGGCCAGACCCCCACTTTCCCCGGAGGAAATGCTTCTCGGAGTCGGGGCTCTGTTACGCCCCACCCCCGCCCCATGGCACTCAATCTTCCCGGAAGACGTGCCGTGTGTCCTCTCCTGGGGGGTGACGCCAAGCATCACCCTGCTCAGGAACTCAGCTGAGGGTGGGCATCCACTGAAGGCCCGAGCTTCTGGGTCTGACCCTGAACTCCAGCCTCTGAATGACGACGCCGTGGTCACGTCTCTCGGATCAAACGCGGACCGGAAAGGCCGGGGCTGGGCTCGACTACCTGTCTGTGGCACGACCGGCTGAGCTGGCGGCCGCCAGACCTCAGTTCACACCCGGGTCAGTGCCGTGGGGATCTCCACTAAGGCATCGCCCACGGCTTGCCGGATCATAGGAATGATTCCAGAGCTTTACTGCTGTGATTCAGGTCTGTGTTGGTCAAGATTCCCCAGAGAAGCAAAACCAGTAGGCAATACCGACAGGCATACAGAAAGGGATTTTAGGTCCCGTGACCCGAGGGCAGCGGGTCTGCAGCCCACAGGCCAGGTCAGCAGGCTGGAGATCCCGGCCAGCCCTGAGCCGGAAGGCAGTCTGGAGGCAGAATTCCTAAGGAGGAAATCACAGTCTTCACTCCTAAGACTGACTGGACAAGGCCCAACACATTCCAAGGTCACCTGCTTTGCTCACCGCCGGCCTATTTAAATGTTAATCACATATAAACAGCAGTCCGAGCACCTGAAGGCATTCGAAAGAATGGCAGGTCCTGTCTCACCAAGCTGACGAGAACAGTCACCCTCCCAAGTTTCAGGCTTCCCGAGGCTGGCCGCCCCTCCCTCTATCGGGCGTCTTCTCGGCCTCTGGAGCACTCTCACCCACAGTCCGTGCTCTCCACTGCCCTTTCCCATCTCTAATTTTCACTCAGAGCCTCACATAGATGCTGGCTGAGATGAGACACTCCCTTCATTTATTCTCTGGCGAATGTCTGCCAAGCACCCAAAGATCCTATCATTCGTTCTTTCAAGTGAAAAAAGATGTTCTGTGGGACTTCCCTGGCGGCTCACAGAACAAACTTCCAGAAGCGCTAATCACAACCACCCCCCTGCACCCCCCCACCTCCCTCTGC
>SJYQ01020972.1:32833-64444 GCA_006410935.1 Redunca redunca
AATTAAAAATTTCTCAGAAATATATTCTTTTGTAATAATGTTATCAAATTATTTATAGCTATCATTTGCCTTGTTAACTACCTTAAAAATAAATATCTGTGACTTATTTAGAAGAAATCAAACTGGTAAAATTACTGGGTAGAAAAATTTATCTGTTCAATCTTGTAATTATTCTACAAATTGCAGAAAAATAAAAATAAAATCTTACCCTGTGGGATTACTTTAGGGTTGTGCATTTCCTATACCAAGAAGAGAAAACAACGTCAATGGAAAGGTTTTCCATCTGGGAGCCCTGCGTCGGTATTACTGCAGAAGTGTAGTTCATTCATCCGTCACGCTTCAGAGGCGTCATGTCAAATATTTAGACTAGAAAACTGGCTTTCAGGAAAAAGTTCGGGGGACGTCCCCGGCAGCCACGCGATTAGAACTTCACCTTCCAGTGCAAGGGGTGCAGGTTCCATCCCTGGTTGGGAAGCTGAGACCCCACACGACTCAAGGTCCAAAACACAGAAACCATGTATTGATACAGAACTAGCGAGAGTATACACTGTTACATGAAAACTACATGGGTCAGAACAGGGGATATTTTTGTGTAAAAATGTAGAGAAAGCCATTTAATCATATGCGCATAAACACCCTCGAAGTACAAAGGAAACGAAAAAAAAAAAGTTTACTTACATGAAATGGGGATTAGATGTGGAAAACAGAAATAAGACTACTTACAATACCTTTGTAAATAGTTTTGATTTTTGGTCCACATCAATGTATAAGCAAGTAACAATCTTTTTAAATGAATAAAATCATTGTCCCTTTTGACTATTAGAAAAACAAAACATAAAACAGAGGCAATATTGTAACAAAACTCAATGAAGACTTCAAAAAGGTCCATGGGTCAAAAAGAAACTTTGAAAAGAAAGGTTTGGCATTAGTAGCCAAGGGCAGTTTGACATTCAGAGAGGGTCACCCCTGGGAATGTCCACAAACCGAGCAACGGATCACGGGAGAAGGGGCCCCGAAGCCTGGTGGGTGGGGGATCACTTCCGGTGGGAGAGGCGTGTCCACCTGTGACTGGAAGTCGACGACGTTTCTGCAGACAGGCCAGGCTGTGCCCTGGTAATAAGGGCCCTAAACCGCTGTGTTCAAACCCACCTCGGGGCTCAGGAACCCTGCAGGGTCAGCTGGGGCTGAGACGGCCGCTTGGCTTTATGGAGCCTGCATTCCCACGTGGACTAAGTCACTTCCGGCAGGGCAAACAGGGCTGGATGGTCACTCACGGGCCTCTCCTCCCAGAAGAGACACACTTTACACTGTTTCATTGACCAAAACAAGTCCTGTGACCTGCCTGACTTCACACATGTAAGGTGGCGTTCTGCATGTTAGAGAGAGGAAAACAGAAACCAGTCCTCGGTGCTAAGGTCTCAGGGGGACGGTGAGGGTCCCCAGCGGTGGGTCTGAAGGGGGCCTTCCCCCAGAGGGATGAGTGAAGCTGGCAGGTACGGGGCAGAGGGTGTTTGTAAGATGGAGTTGGGGACAACCTGCCTGGAACTCACACGTGAGACAGAAGGAACTGAGCTAAAAAGAGGAGCTGGGCTGGATCAACTTGGATGACTTGGTTTTATTGGTGTGGACAGAGATGTGATCAGAGCAGCGTGTTGGGAAGATGGAGACGGTCTGGCCTGGGGAGAGGGTGTGTGAAGGACCTGTCAGGTGGGGAGAGTCATAACCAGAGCTGTCAGGCTGGGAGCCCGGTGGGGAAGGCAGGAGAAGGCAGGCAGGGCCCTGAGGCCAGAGGGACACGTCCCTGAGCCAGGCTTTCCCAGGAGGCCTGTGCTGGGCGGGGGTGGGGTGGGGGGTGGGCAGCAAGGCACCCTGAATCCCGAACGTGGAGACCAGCTGGAAAGGTGGCTGAGGAACTCAGGAGGAGAGGGTGAGCATGCGCTTGCTCTCCCCCACGTCTAGGATGCAGAGTTTAAACATTTAAATATATACCTTCTGCAGTGTTGCAGTGCAAACAGTCACAGGGAGCCAGAGCCCAAACGAGGACAATACAGTCAGCTCTCACACATGCTATGCTTGGAACCCTCCCAAGGCTTGCTTCAGTGCTCTGCGCAAACAGAACTGCTAATGTGGTGCCTTTTAATAATTCAAATTTACATACAAAGTTAAAATTTAATGATTTTTTTTCTCCACACACATAAGCATGAATACTTCTGTACTGTTTCACTTACATCCAAGTCTATTTAAAAAAACATTTATTTTTTCCCTAGACTTTCCTTCTCTTCATGTACCTTTTTAACACTCTGCAGGACGAACATTCCGTGGCCTTCCCAGGTGGCTCAGTGGGTAAAGAATCTGCCTGCGTGCAGGCGATGTGAATTCCACCCCCAGCTGGGGAAGATCCCCTGGAGAAGGAAATGGCAACCGCCTCCAGTATTCTTGCCTAGAGTCCCATGGACAGGGGAGCCTGGTGGGCTCCAGGCCACAGGGTCCCAAAGAGTGGACGGGACTGAACACTCACATGCCAGCGTTCAAAAGTGAAACGAAGATGTTCCTACTGCCATAGGCACTTGGAGAAGGCGTTCACAGGCTTAGCTTTACCTTAAAGCTTGTGATCAGCTCTGTAAGACGGGTTGTTGGGGTCACTGCCATCACGAAGCTTATTCTTCACTGAGGAAACTGCGCTTCAAGAGAGCTACAAGGACCCCGTCCGCTATCCGATGATTCAGAGACGGACTTCACACTTGAGGGCTTGACTTTCCCCAACAACCTCCTCATTCTAGCACCTCTGATCACATGCATAAAACCGATTTCCAGGCTAAATGGCAACCCACTCCAGTGTTCTTGCCTCGAGAATCCCAGGGACGGGGGAGCCTGGTGGGCTGCTGTCTATGCGGTCACACAGAGTCGGACTCGACTGAAGTGACTGAGCTTAGCAGTCAGTGATACAAGGGAGCCAGCTTCACCCAGGAGAAAGAAGAGGTGTCACTGCAGACGTGTGACGTTGGAAGCGTCATAGTCTCGAGGTCAGAAAGGACCTCAGAGGCCACCTGAGCCAGTGATGATCTTCCCTGACTCTCAGAATCACGTACTAGCCCTGCATTTTGATTCTGCGTCTGGGATCAGGCAGAGGAAACAGGTTTCAAAAGTCCTCTGAGATGTGAGCACTGAGTCGACAGTCGATGGCTTTAAGGAGTGACTGTTCAGTTTCACAGTATGACAATAATATTAGGGGAATATGTATTTTAATTACTTTGCCAACAAAGGTCAGTCTAGTCAAAGCTATGGTTTTTCCAGTGGTCATGTATGGAGGTGAGAGCTGGACCATAAAAAAAGCTGAGCACGGAAGAATTGATGCTTTTGAACTGTGGTGTTGGAGAAGACTCTTGAGAGTTCCTTGGACTGCAAGGAGATCCAACCAGTCCATTCTGAAGGAGATCAACCCTGGGATTACTTTGGAAGGAATGATGCTAAAGCTGAAACTCCAGTACTTTGGCCACCTGATGCGAAGAACTGACTCATTGGAAAAGACCCTGATGCTGGGAAAGATTGAAGATGGGAGGAGAAGGGGATGACAGAGGATGAGATGGTTGGATGGCATCACCGACTCGATGGACATGAGTTTGAGCAAGCGCCGGGAGTGGTGATGGACAGGGAGGCCTGGTGTGCAGCAGTCCATGAGGTTGCAAGGAGTGGGACATGACTGAGTGACTGAACTGATGTATTTTAATATTTAATAGTCCTTGTCTTCTGAAGATATTAATACATCTAAGATAGTAACGAATCAATACGTCTAGTTTTCTGGTTTATTTTTTGGTTCTTGTTTTGAAATAATCTGGGGATGAGGGAAGAGGGCAGAGGGTCCATGAAGCAGGCGTGGGTAATCGCTGGAGCTGGGTCATGGGGACGGGAGAAGAGGAGCGCCTTCTTATGACTCCGGGGTGTCAGCAAACGCTTTTGCGGTGATGCAGCTCCGATGACAGCGGCGCTCTGAGACTTGGCCGGGGTGCACAGCTACGTCTTAGCGGACCCGCTGCAGACACGCGCCCGCGCGCCCGAGGAACCGGAGACGGCGTGACCGCAGAGCGCGTGCAGAAGGCAGGGGAGGGGCCGGCGGCCAGCAGCGCGAGTGCTCAGGGGCGGTCTGCTCCCCCAAACCCGGGACCTGTCCTCTGGGTCCCGTCTTGGATTCTACCCTTTTCCCTCTGCTTCTCTGCTGTTTCCACCTTGACCTTTGCCCTGTAGTTCCACTACTCTGTACCTGCTCCCTGTCTGAAATTCTTCTAACCTGGAGGCTCATTTTTCCCATTCTGGAAAGTCCCCAGCGTTTATCGCTGCTCCGCGTTTCCTCTGTCCCCTGGAGTGCTGATGCGACTGAAGTCCACCAGCCAGCCCGAGGCTCACAGACGCTCACGTTTAGAAGCCTTTCTTCCCACTCTGCTTTCCAGACGTGCTCTCAGCACTGTTCTTCCTTCTACGGTGCCTTTTTACGGCAACGCCCACGCGGACCATTTCTAGAACCTCTCTTTGGCTCTTTATAAATATGCTGCTTTCTTTCTTTGAGTCCTTTGTGGATGTTACTTCATCATATATTCTCTCAAGTTTCAAATACTGGGACTTCCCTGGTGGCCCAGCAGCGGAGACTCCGAGCTCCCGTCGCAGGGGCCGTGGGCTCAATCCCAGGTCAGGGCGCTAGAGCCCACAGGGCAAAACTGAGGCCCGGTTCAGCCAAGTAAATAAACAGTTTTTTAAAAAAGGTTCCCAAACACTTAAAACCTCTTCTGGAATGTTCTACCACTTTTCCTATAGTGAGTTCATCTTGAGACTCCGCTTCTGATGGTCCTCCGGCAGCTGGTCTACGCGCGGGCCGTGGCATGCTGGGCCTGCCAGCTCACCCCGGGCTGGGGGCCGTGTCCCTCGGCCTCTCGGTGCCCCTCCGCTCAGCCCTCTCTCTGGCTAACTCAGGCCTCGCCCTGGCCCACACAGGGCGCTCCTCCTCCCGGAGTGCGTTCCGGACGGGAGGTCCCCCAGAGGCAGCCACTGCAGCGCTCAGCTCCGCTCTAGGCCGGAGGAGGCATCAAGGCTCTCCTCCTGGGGCGTGCTCTGGAGTCCCCGACTTGACCGGAGCCCAGCTCCTGGCAGATCCACTTCCTCAGGCCCCCAGGTCCAGCAGGCAGGTTCCTCAGGCCCCTCTCACGGCTGTGCACCTCTGTCCAGACGCCGATCTGCAGTGATGGCCACGTGGTCTCAAGTGACCTCTACACTTACCCTTTCTCTTTATTTTTCACCCTTCCCTCGTGTATACTCAGAGTTGGAGTCTCTGAGCATAGACCTGTAACACCGTCACAACACAAGCTGACCCGAGCCTTCCGCTTCTCGGAATCACTGCAAACACCTGTGATTCAGGGTTTCTGGTTTCCAGAGACGCTGGTGGGTGAGGAAGGGCTTCCAGGCTCCCGTGGACAGAGGAACCTGGCAGGCTACAGGCCACTTTCTGCTTCGGTTTATCTTACTTTTGCTGCCGTGTTTGTACTGCGCTTAGCTGCTCAGCAGTGTCCGACCCCCTGCAGCCCCACAGACTGCAGCCTGTCAGGCCCCTCTGTCTATGGGGATTTTCCAGGCAAGGACATGCCCTCCTCCAGGGGAATCTTCCCAACCGGGGATTGAACTCAGGTCTCCTGCACAGCAGGCAGGTCCCTGACCTTCTGAGCCACCAGGGAAGCTGCTAAAGCCTTAATAATACGCATCCCTTCATTTGGTATGCTTCTATTGTTGAAATACAATTTAATGGGAGTTTGCATTTTAAAATGTTTTCCAACAATTAAAAAAAAAAGCCAAAGAGACCGATGGAATAAGAGAAAATACTTCAAATGATATGACAGGCAAGGGCTGACTCTTCAAAATATACAAACAGCTCATCCCACTCAACCAAAAAACCAAACTCAATTGAAAAATGGGCAGAAGACCTTAACGGACATTTCTCCAAAGAAGACATGTAGATGGCCAGCAGGCACATGAAAAGATGCTCAACGTCACTAATTATTAGAGAAATGCAAATTAAAACTACAGTGAGGTACCACCTCACACCAGCCAGAACGGCCATCACTAAAAAGTCTACAAGTAACAAGTGCTGGAGAGGGTGTGGAGGAAAGGGCACCGTCCTACACTGCTGATGGGGATGAAAGCTGGTGCAGCCACTGGGGAAAACAGTATGGAGGGTCCTCAGAAAACGCGAGTTACCATGCGATCCAGCAACCCCACCCCTGGGATATGCCCAGAGAAAACTGTGATTCAAAGGGATGCACGCACTCTCATGTTCACAGCAGCACGGTTCTCAACATCCGAGACACGGAGACGATCTACGTGGCCAGATGAATGGATAAAAAAGAGGCAGTGCCCACACACAGCGGACTGCTACTCAGACAGGAAAAGAATGAAGGGACACCATTCGCAGCGACATGGGTGCAACGAGAGGTTGTCAGACCGAGAGAAGAAAGAGAAGGACAAACCCCACGTGGCGCCACTTACACGCGACAGCGTATCTGTTGCTCAGTCGCTCAGTGGTGTCAGACTCTTTGGCGACCCCATGGACTGTAGCCCACCAGGCTCCTCTGTCCGTGCGGATTCTCCAGGCAAGAGTACTGGAGTGGGTTGCCATGCCTCCTCCAGGGGGTCTTCCCCACTCCAGGATCGAGCCTGCACCTCCCGTGTCTCCTGCACCGCAGGCGGATTCTTTACTGCTAAGCCACTGGGGAAGCCCAGGGAAGTATATCCAGGGATACTTCAATAAAAAGTAACGAACAAAAATGTTTTCCAAAAAAATCATACATGTTCCACATCTCAGCATATATCATACAATTATATATAACATATAAAAGTTTATATATTTATATCCGTCAGTATTATATGTGTGTATATACATATATATGCAGTATATAAATACCCATTTTCTAGCGGAACATGGCATGAGACACAGAGAGTCACAGTTAATGCATCTGCCCCACTTGCCTTCTTAGGTCTGAGTCACTGGTCTCTCCTGACACTTTGGATCTTCCGGAGCCTGAGGTTGGCTACATTCAGCTCATCACAGAACCTAGTTTCCATAAGGTCCCCTACATTTTCTTTCGCTGTTGTATCAGTGACAGTCGGGCGACGGACTCCTACAGAAGCTGCTCAGGAGCTCGAGAGCTCAATTTTAGGGATGAGGCACTCTCCTCATCCAGCTCCACTGTTCGGGACTGTGGTCACGGCAACAGGGAAAAGCTGACGGAAAGCTTCCCAGACCTCCAGGCTGAGGACCCTGCCTCGTGAAGGCCCCTTGCTCGAGCGCTGGCCCCGGGAGCTGGCTGGCAGCTGTGGATGCTGTCTTTGCGGCCCATAGTGTGCCACACTCAGCAGTCGGGCTGAAGGCCCGACACCCTCTGCACGCAGGGCTCTGTGCTGCGCTCAGCGCTGGGAGAGGGCGCAGAGTCAGGAACCGCGACAGGCCTGGTCACGGGGCAACCACACGGCATCACTCCACAGCACATCCGGAGGGGGAGCGAGCAGTGTCCACGCGGTAAATCCTCCATCTACCACGACACACACAGAACAGACCCACACACACACACAATCTAACATACACTCAGACACAGACAGACACACACACACGGGCCATTTTCTTTACACTCAGTGTAAATTTCTTATTTATCTGTTTTAGATAAATAGATGTTTTTTTCAGCATTATCTTTAGTTTATAAAATGCTAGAGAACACACACCACAGAAGTCTTTCTGAGTTAGTAATATATATATGTATATATACATATTTTTAACTAAGTAAGATTAAATTCTCTTTTTAAGGGTTTTTTATGGCTCTGCTGTCTTTGAAATCTATGTAATCTAAAATTTAACTAAATATCAGGAACATTGGAATATAATGAAGAGAGTATAAAGTATATTTCTTTCAAGTGTAAGTATATATTTCTCCATTTACCCAGTAAAGTTAACACATAGCCTACTTTTATTTCTTGAGACCTAATCCTCTGGAATTTTTTTTCTTTTTTTAAAGTGAATTTACCACACTGACCTTCCTAGCCATGGGTTAGGCAAAGGAAGAGTTTGGTTACTTAACTTTTAGATTAGCAAACTAAATTAACTTTCACTTGCTTTAGCCTACTAAGGAAGGTGGTCTACCCTAGAAATTCTATTTGAACCTTTATTATACCTCTTTACTTTTCATTTAAAGATGATCCTCTGAATTGATATATACAAGAAAAAGCTTATAAGATGCTTAGTATAATTACAGGATGAAATATTTTAAATCTGGTTAATTTACTGAAATACAAAATCTATTGGTGGCTAGAAAATGACCCACAGGTCACTAAATATAGTTGATATAGTTATACCCAGTTAATATATTTGTATCATTTTTTTCTTCTGAGGTGGATTAAGCTCCTGATCTTCTCCCTGGCATTTTCTATTTTCCAGAGCCTGGGAAAACTGGGGCAGGAATAAACTCATTTTGTTTGGTTGGTCTCAGAACATGGTTTTCATAATGCTTCAAAAAATATTTCTAAATGTTCAAAGCTTAACCAGAATTTTAAAATTATCATTATTTATTTGTCCTTATATAAGATATGACATTGCAAGGTTTTATGTAGATTTTACAGATATTTAGAATTATTGGTAGGTCAGTGTTGACCTAAACAGGAGCTCTTAATTTTCTTAAAATGTAGCTTAAAATACTTAAAAAGGAAACCAAAAGGTAAATCTATAACTTGGAAAATTAATTTTAAAAAGTAAGAAATCTTTTCACCTTCATCCAGTGCAGAGTTGTTAACCTTCAGTCTGGTCTCTCATTCCATACCCCAGTTCTTATCTACATGGCAGGATTAATCATAAACCCCACACAACTTAATTTTCATATAGCATCTCTTGAGTAGCACTTACATGTGATTTCCGAAATGCATCAGAATTCAGCAGTGCAACGAGAACAGAAGGTGGACGGCACGCCTACTTATTATTCTTATAACCTGGCATCGAAGTTAACACACGGCTCAGCACGTTTTCTTGGGCCTTGAACAATACTAGCAGAAGAGTCTGTCACCTTTAAATTCTCACGGCCTAAACAGACAGGGATCGTCGCGACTTACGAACGTCCCTGTGGCTCAAACGCTGAAGAATCTGCCTGCAATGCAGGAGACCAGGGTTCAGTCCCTGGTTCGGGAAGATCTTCCTTCCAGAGGAAGATTCTCTGGAGAAGGAAATGACAACCCACTCCAGTATTCTTGCCTGGAAAAGCCCACGGACAGAGGAGACTGACAGTCTATAGTCCATGGGGTTGCAAAGAGTCGGACACGACCGAGCGACACACACACACTCTCTATTTAAGAATCACACGTATTCTATGGGTTTCACCTCGCTTTTAAACCTTTGTCAAGAAACTCACATTGGTTGGGACCTCCTATGAACTGTATGGGCTTATGTGGTGGCTCAGACAGTAAAGAATTCTCCTGCCAAAGCAGAAAACGCTGGTTTGATCCCTGGGTCAGGAAGATCCCCTGGAGAAGGAAATGGCAACCCACTCCAGTATTCTTGCCTGGAGAATTACATGGACAGGGGAGCTATATGCTCATACACTCCTAACACCAATGGGGATTTTTAATGAGTCAAAAAATGGTAATAATGAGCTTTGATTCAGAGCCTTCTCTGCATCAAACTGAATGCATCTCATGTATGCTTTATATTTTTATTACAAAAACACTACAGGGAGCCCATTTTTATTTTCCAGCAATACTAAATTTTCCACGTGTACTTATTTCAGACACCAGCAACCTAACTGCCAGCTTTGCAAACTCATTTTTTTCTTTTTCTCTAACAGCCAAGTGATCCTTTCTAACAGCATCGTCAGGAATAAAGCTCTTACTGTTAGAATTCAGCTGACAATATAGCTGATGACCCACACGGCATGCGTGCAACCTAGCTGGACAGCTCTGAGCTGGATGGACACTGTGATGTTCACCACAACAAACAAACAAAAAAACAAAATCTCAAAACAGAAAACGACTTGAGTCTATAAAGAAGCACAGGAACTAAAAGGCATAAAGGAACAGAATGTCGGAACAGGGATGTGCTGTTTACACACATATGCTTTTCTGCAAGTCACCACATTTTAATTTTGAGAAAGGAGGCCAGAGATCTATTGAAGAATTCATCCCCCCGTGGCACTGGTTCAACACCGCAGGCTTCTCTGCTGAAAAGCCTCCTTATNGAGGTGGGGGGAGACCCATTGCTTGCGTCTGCACTGGCCGAGCCATTCGTCTTAATACGCAGTTGAATGCCAGTATGAATTATTAGGTTCAGGGTGCCAATTTGCACACTTATGATAAGTTACTCCTGGTTCACAACTCATCCTCTCTAATGATTTTACGAGTTAGGTGCCAGTAAACAGATTAATAATTCGCAGTTGTGTTCATTCGTAGGTTTATTAGCGGCTCTTTGAAAAGTGACGTGCAGTCACTTAACCTTCAGGGTAATGTTGTCTTTCAGAATAATGAGTTCATTTTTCTTTTTTCTGGTTTAAAAATTTCGGATGTAAAATATTTTGGTACATAGTTGTTTTGTTTTTCTGTTTGAATGGACCTATTTATAATTTGTTTTTTCAGAAATTTCCCAAGTCTGGTTGAGAAAAGGGATCTTTTTTTCAGTTTAGTGATAGATAATTCAGTTTACTCTTTGGGATTCTGAATGTATTGGCTTTTTTAAAAATCCTGAATCAGAAACACAGTTGATTTTATTAAATTCTGTTTGTAAGCACTCGCCTGAGACGTCTGTCCTTTCTGAGGTACACTATCAGAGGCGCTTTTAAGTAACACTGGCCTGTCATTCAGAGAAATAGGAAATAGGTTTTTTCTGGTTATTCTGCGGGTGAAAAGTTGCTATGCCATGTTGAAGCAAAGCAAAAGTTGAAGGACATTTCAGGCAGGTGATTACATATTTCATTTAGAAATGGCAACCCACTGCAGTGTCTTTGCCTGGAGAATCAGTCCCACGTAAGGAGGAGCCTGGTGGCTACAGCCCCCGGGGTTGGGAAAGCGTCAGGCTTGACGTAGCAACTAAAGGACAACCTCCCCACTGACACCTGGACGTTTCTAGAAATGACCCTCCAGGATTATATCAGAAAGTGTTTCTTGATGAAATAAATTTGCTTTTTAAAATATCCGTGTTGTTTTCTTAGCTCTTACGTTATGTCCAGCACCTAGTTTACACTTTCATTTTTTGTTTTCTGGAGAACCTTTGCCTGCTGTCATGTTTCGGTTTATTCTGGTCTTTGGAAGTTTAAGCTTCACATTTAGCATGTATGTTTCATTATCATGAAGGTAAATTAAAGTTAATAATTCCCTAAATCAATATTTTAAAGCCAGTGGATTCGAGTTGCTGTATCTAAACTTTTTTTAATATCTGGGAAATGATGAATTTTCACTCTGTGCATCACAAATAATTTTCCTTGTAAGAATGTAACATCATATTGGCCTTTATTATGGTCAATAAATGTTGAGCAACTTTACTTCAGAATTTGATTTGTAAAAATAAGATGTAAGGCATGTATTTATATGTTTGGAGAATCTTTTTAATGTACATATACGAGAGTGTAGTTGTTGCTTTGTTTTCTTTTGACAGCTTTTTTGGAGGGGTTACAGTGATCAGTGAGTGAAGTGAAGTTGCTCAGTCGTGTCGGACAGTGTGAACCTGTGGACTGTAGCCTACCAGGCTCCTCCGTCCATGGGATTTTCCAGGCAAGAGTACTGGAGTGGGTTGCCATTTCCTTCTCCAGAGGATCTTCCCGACCCAGGGATCAAACCCGGGTCTCCCGCATTGCAGGCAGACGCTTTAGGTCTGAGCCACCAGGGAAGCCTCTGTTAGCAAATTACGTAACTGTTGACCATCTGTGATTGGTGGTTTCAGGCAGCATTGCTAACTGCTGATCTGGGGTGTTTGTGTTTAGGGAGACGGTAAGCTTGGCTTTTTGGATTGCTCTCACTTTTAAAGAAAATTAGAACATGTTTTCACTTCAGCTTCGTTAACTTTGCTTCATATTCACCCTTGTATGCAGAAGGGCTTCCAAAGAAGAAACAGATTATATTTTACCATCATGTTTTTCATCCCTGATTATATTTAAAATGAAAGTGGGTTATTTTATCACCAAGAAATTGGTATTAGGCTGAGTTAGTATCTTGATTACCATGGAGAGCTATAGTGCCTGACAGTGCTTAGAGGAGCTTCTTAGCCCCTGCCCCCTGGTCCTTGTCTTACTTTTAATGTTAAGCCCTCTCTTGTAGGGGCTTCTGGTTGTTTATCACAGCAGAGCTCTTGTTGCCGGTCTCTGTACTTCCTCAGAAGGGGGCTTCTCGGGTGACCCAAAAGTCTGCATGCTGCTTTGGGTGTTTACCTAGTTTTGTCATTATAGCCATTGGTTTTTGTCTGAATCATGCTCTGATTGCATGAAGTCAAGAGCTTAGCATTTTATTGTTTGAAATGTCGATTTTATGTCTGTCACATGGCGCGTGCTCAGTAAATGCTTTGTGAAAAGAACGCTGAGCGTGGCTTCCTTTTTGTGTACCTTTATTCTTGACTATGCAGGGATATGAGCTTTTAAAAAACTTAGTGAAATTGTTAAGAGTGTTAAATATTTGTCCTTTCATGTTTTACTGTTTTGCATAATACTTTACACCTGAATGCAAAACCCGTGCTTCGTAGTTCGTTGACCACTTCACTTTTGTGAGATACTCGTTTTGTGTGTTACTTATTGAATTCATTGCCTTTTTTTGGCATCGATGGGAAAAAGGTTAACCTAGAATGTTTGTGGACACCCTTCTATGTTGTATTGAAGGTGAATCTGTTATGCTTCAATACTCTGATTAGTCTTGAGAAGTAACGTGGTGCTTCATAACCCGGACTGCCCGGAGGCGCGTGTAAAAAATAACTTGTAGTTCGTCAGCAGAGGTGGAGTAGGAAGTCTTGAGGTGAGGTCGTAGTAGTTGCATAATTTGGAGCTTAAACTGGGCTTCCCTGATGGCTCAGATGGTAAACAATCCACCTGCAATGTGGGAGACCTGGGTTTGATCCCTGGGTCAGGAAGATCCTCTGGAGGAGGGCATGGCAACCCACTTCAGTATTCTTTCCTGGAGAATCCCATGGACAGAGGAACCTGGCGGGCTCCAGTCCATGGGTTGCTAAGAGACGGACATGACTGAGCAAATAAGCACAGAGTGTAGAGTTTAGTCTATACTTTGGGCTAATGCTCAGGTTGTAACTGTGCTTTATCATACAGCTCAACTATATTTGAGACTATTTTGGAAACAGCAGTTGTATTATTAAACCTTGGTACTTCGGAAGATCTGGTGACTAGTGTGTAATGAGATAGGCAGTTGCCAGTGATGTGTTTTTAGTATTTATAGGCATCTCTATTCCTTAAAAAAATTTTTTTTCTTCTGTAGTAATTGGTTGTGGTTTGTGTTTGTGGGGGTGAGGTCAGGGCACCATTGTCTCCTTACCTTGACTTGAAGCTGCATCTCAACCAGCTTCACTTTGCTGTGTTCCTGCCAGTGAAGCAGTAATCTTGCTGTATGCGGTTTATGGGCTTAATGGAATGTAAATGTTGTAAATACAGGCCTTTCCAGAATTGTCAGATTTTGATTGTGGTTAATAGTAGAATACAGAGCTCCAATACTTTGGCCACCTCATGCGACGAGCTGATTCACTGGAAAAGACCCTGATGCTGGGAAACACTGAGGGCAGGAGAAGGAGGGGGTGACAGAGGATGAGCTGGTTGGCTGGCTTCACCAGCTCAGTGGCCATGAGTTTAAGCAAATTCTGGGAGATGGTGAAGCACAGGGAAGCCTGGCGTGCTGCAGTCCATGGAGTTGCAAAGACACACCATTTAACAGCCGAACGACAACAGTAGTTGAATAGCAGAAGCGATTCTTTCATATTCGTGAAAAAATTTGATTCACTGAAAACCAGGATATGATACCAAGCTGGTTGGATGTTTAAGAGAAAAAGCTTTAGGTTTCTGTCAATAGGGATTTAATTAATTATAGTATATAAAGCATTATTATTAGTGGTTGGTTATTATTCTGGTGGCATAGATTAGTTTGTTTGTAAACAGTTTTGCCAGACTTGACCTTGAGTGTAATATCAGAAAACACTAATGGATAATAGAGCAGTTATTTTGGTAGAAGCTTGCTTTCCTCTATTATACATAAAATAGACTCGAACGGTATTTACGTAACGTGAAACTGAACTGACCTCTTCAGTGAAAATGACTTTCAGGTTAGGTAGAGTCGTTGGTTTTCGTTCAGCTTTTCTGTCGCTGTTGTTTCCTGGCTGGTTTTGCTTGAGGTGCACCCAGTTGCCTCGCTGATTGATGCCTAGGACAGTGGTGGGAGTGCGCGTGACCTGTGGTTGTTAGAGACCAAGTGTGCCCGCCGCCCCAGACGCTGGTGGAGGACGCGTCACCGTTGAGCCTGTCTGCACCCCGACGGCGGCGCAAACAGCGGGACCCGGCCTTCCACAGGGGCTCGGGCCTCCCCTGGCTCGCTGCAGCTCCCCCAGCCCAGCCCGGCCCACGCGAGAGCTGCGTGGAGGGTCTGGCCCGCGACGCCCTGCTCGTGCTCACGGTCGCCTGGTGCGTTTGCCGTGTTCTGAGTCGCGGCTTAATCGTTCTCTGTTGCTCCATTTCACACATGTTCTGTTAAAGGAAAGTCAGGGTCCCGCTCTCCACTAGTTTAAACCATTTGTTCCTTTAAAGAACGTACTTTGTCTGCACCGTTGTTGGCTAGTAGTGGTACTTTCCACGGTGACTTACTGTTCTTTTTATTTCTTGAGTCTCGCAGGAGAGCCGGCACAATGTCTGACTTGTAATTCCTTTCTGTGCTGCTATTATCAGCTTTCGGTGTGGAGGCTGGAGGTTGCCAGTTTCCCCCTTTTGCTTTGAGTCTGGTCCAGTTCTACATGGTTGGTAGAGAAAATGGCCTGGGAGCAACAGTACAATCAAATATTTAAAAACCACTTGTGTTCTTAAAAGCACGTACCTCTCTCCTTATGCATACTTAGTTCTGGACCTTGGGAAGGTGTCTTGCAGAGACATTATCTTTAGGTAGGTGTTGATATTATTTTCTGAATAAATTTCTGAGTGTTCCAGATTTACAGAAAAAAGCTTGTAAAATCTACCCTGGTTTTATATAATTTATAGTGTACCATTATTATACATGAGCTTCTTAATGAGTTCTTAGGTTTTCTTACGTTTTTCACTGTAATATATTTTTGTGCTGGCAAATACTTGGGGGCGTCATTGGGGTGATTATTTCTAAGAGACATGGATAACAGAAGTAAGAGTCAGTTTTATGAAGACTTCCGGTTTGAGCCTAAGTGTTTCCGTTTCTGGTACTAACTCCCCTCTGGAAGATGGTTTTAAGTCTTTTTCCTGTTGTTCGGTTAACATCCATTTGTCTGTTTTGCACTTTGAATGCCTCTTGTACCCACGTGTGGTTTTGGGCCATCGAGCACTGACCACTTGGAAAATACTGGTTCTCTGAGCTGTGTGGGGTTTTCCACATGTTGATACATTTCTTTAAACCATATAAAAATGGCCGTTAATGTCAGCATTGACTAGAAAAATCGCAAGTGTTGGGAAGCTTCCCTCCTAGCTCAGCTGGTAAAGAATCTGCCTGCGATGCAGGAAACCCGGGTCCGAGCCTGGGTCGGGAAGGTCCCCTGTGGAAGGAAGTGGCACCCCACTCGTGTTCTTGCCTGGAGACTCTCCTGGGCAGAGGCGCCTGGTGGGCTGCAGTCGGTAGGGTCGCAAGGGTCGGACGTGGCTTGGGCACCAAGCCCGCACCACCGAGCGCGGGGGTGGAGGCCGTTCGGACCACGGAGGCCCCGTCGGCGGCCGGGCGCGCGGGCGTGGCGGCCCTGGCAGGACGGGGCTCGCTTCCCTGCTCTCGAGGAGAGGCCGCGCCCCGAGCCCGAGAGGCCGCGGCGCCCGCAGCTCCCCGGGGTGGACGTGCTTTTCCGTGAGAGACGTGGCTCGCAGGGGCCGCTGCCCGCGGGCTTCCCGCGACGCTCGCTGGACTCCGACGAGCAGCCCGAGTCCTTCACGCGCGCTTCGTGTTTTAGCAAGTGGGGGGCCGGACCGAGGCGCTCGCGTCCACGGCCGCTAAGGCTGGCCGGACGTCCCTGCTGCATCGGAGACGGCGTCGAGCGGGACGGCGCTCCTCCCGCGTGCCTGCGCGCTCCGCGTGCTGCGCGGGGACGGCGCTCCTCCCGCGTGCCTGCGCGCTCGGCGTGCCTGCGCGGGGACGGCGCTCCTCCCGCGTGCCTGCGCGCTCCGCGTGCTGCGCGGGGACGGCGTCGAGCGGGACGGCGCTCCTCCCGCGTGCCTGCGCGCTCCGCGTGCTGCGCGGGGNCTGCCCGCGGGCTTCCCGCGACGCTCGCTGGACTCCGACGAGCAGCCCGAGTCCTTCACGCGCGCTTCGTGTTTTAGCAAGTGGGGGGCCGGACCGAGGCGCTCGCGTCCACCGCCGCTAAGGCTGGCCGGACGTCCCTGCTGCATCGGAGACGGCGTCGAGCGGGACGGCGCTCCTCCCGCGTGCCTGCGCGCTCGCTAAGGCTGGCCGTCCCTGCTGCATCGGAGACGGCGTCGAGCGGGACGGCGCTCCTCCCGCGTGCCTGCGCGCTCCGCGTGCCTGCGCGGGGACGGCGCTCCTCCCGCGTGCCTGCGCGCTCCGCGTGCCTGCGCGGGGACGGGCGCCCCACTGCCTGCGCGCTGAGCGCGGGTCGCCCGGCCGCCGCCGCCGCGGGAGGCTCCAGCGCCCGGCCGGAGAGCGTCCGCCCTCACCGCGGGCCGAGAGGGGCCAGGGCCGCCTGCCGCCTGGAACGCTTGGGGATCGCTTGGGGATGCTTTTAAGAGTTTTGGTTTCAGCTCATTTTTGAAACATTCTAAGGCAGATATTAAAGTCTTTATTTATGGTATTTTCCAACTAGGGCCATACAGTTAACAGATATTTATCATTTAAAGTCGAACGTAATTCTCCTCATGATAGAAAGATAGATTTTTAATATATATTCATTCAATTTGCATATATTTACTCATTTTTATTTGTAAATACCTATTTTCATTTGTTGTTGTTCAGTCATGTCCAACTTTGTGCGACCCCATGGACTGCAGCACGCCAGGCTCCCCTGTCCTTCACCATCTCCCAAAGCTTTCTCAAACTCACGTCCATCGAGTCGGTGCTGCCACCCAACCATCCCATCCTCTGCCGCCCCTTCTCCTGCCTTCAATCTTTCCCAGCATCAGGGGCTTTTCCAGTGAGTTAATTCCTTGCATCAGGTGGCCAAATTATTGGAGTTTCAGCTTCAGCATCAGTCCTTCCAATGAATATTCAGGACTGATTTCCTTTAGGATGGACTGGTTGGATCTCCTTGCAGTCCAAGGGACTCTCAAGAGTCTTCTCCAACACCACAGTTCAAAAGCATCAGTTCTTCGTGGTCAGCCTTCTTCATGGTCCAACTCTCACATCTATACGTGACTCCTGGAAAAATACAAAATTTGAATTTGTAAGATGCAAGCATGTACATTTCTGCTGTTGAGATACTGGCTACAGCCTAGCTGAAGGGTGACTGAAGTTTCACTGCTCTGACTCACTCGGGCTGTGGTGTGGCCCCTTCCTCCTGGTCAGGGTCTAGTTCTGAGCGTTGGAGTCTGATATTCCAGGTGACCTGTTTGGTAGCTGTGTAGCTGATGTGGGCTCTGCTTCCGGCCCTTGCCTGTGCTTCCAGGCCTCTGCCGAGCTTGAGCTCTGCACGATGGCAGCGGCCGACCCCGGGAGGACTCTCCTGCTGTGTTGGTTGTGCTCCCCCTTAGGGTTACTGTCTCTCCCGAGAAAGACAGACTGCACAGATCAGTGGTTATATTCTCAGATCCGCCGTGCACGACATGGGGCTTTAATACTGGTAAATGGTATGTGCGCATACTACTTTTAAAAATGCATATGGCAAAAACAAACTATGAGAATATTGAATTTATGTTAAAGATTACCAACACTTAAGGTTGATTTATCTACTCAGTGGCAACTTTTTGCAGCGGATACGTTGTGCTGTTCTTCCATGGTGAGGCGCGAGTTCATTTGAAGCTTTGGTGGCCACTTTCTTTTTATAGGTAGTATTACTAAATCATTTTGATGGAGCACTGTTTTTAACCACATAATGAGACATGTTTATTAATAGACATGTTGTTTTAATTTGCCAGGGTAATACAATACAGATCTGAAACCTGAGTTGCTGAATAAGTGAATCTGTGAACGGCTCCTTTGTGGATGAGCTGGGCTCGTCTTACTCAGGAGGGTCCTGCCCAGCGCCCCGTGGACAGTGTCTTCACCATGGTTCATGTTGAGGACCTCAAGTATTTCGAAATATGTTTTTAATTGTTTTGGCAAAGGTGGCCTTGTAGACTTCATAGAATAATTCATGTGTTTTTATGCCAAACTTGTTGATTTCAGTTTTAAAAAATAATTTTTTATAACCTTCATTCAGTTGTTATTTTGGAAATGTCGAGAACAGTAAAATTAAGGCCAGTAAATCTGGAAAAGCACTAAAAAAATTTGTGATTTTTTTTATGGTTTATTTTTGAGGTATATTCTTGAAAATGTCATTAGACATGAAGGAGTTAAGGCATTTGCTTTCCTTGTATTATGAAAATTGTATGTTTCTTTTGAATATTTGGGAAATGTTTGAAGTATACATACCTAGTTATTAATTACTTGCATTTTTAACCCGGTACTAGATCATTTGTTATTGATCATGTTATTAAGTTTACAGCTTTTGTCAGGAATCCAGTTTTTAAAAGCTTTGTAGGTTATTCTGATGATAGCTGTGATAGTTAGCATTCTGGGGTGTGTAGTGTCTATGCACTTGACATTAGTGTGAGTGTGTTTTCTGTATTATCTCCCTTAGTTTTCAGAGCAGTCCTGTGGGTGGGCGGACAGCTGGTAAGCTGGGGCAGTGATCTGCCCAGGTCGCATGGTTCTGGAACAAAGCGTTCTTGTAACTCAGCACTGCGGACTCTGAAGGTGTGGAATCACTGCAACAAAAACAGTGCCTGCAGGTTTTATAGAAAAATAATTTATAAGTAGAACAACTTAGAGCATAATTTTAAGGAATAACCAGAGGCATGATACAATGAAGATTACGTGTATATGTGTATATATCTTCTATTATGTAGGTACAAAAGTAATTGCGATTCTGGACTGAATTTTAAATGACTATAACTAGGCTCAAATGCATTTTTATTAACCAAAATAGGAACCATTACAATCAACACATTTTTGCCAGTGAGAAATAAGTCTGTTCATTCCTGTAGCATAAGAACCCGCGCTTTGGGATTCGAGGGACTCTTGGAAAAAGCATTTTCTGCCTCCTGGTGGTTGTGGAAGCATTTTCCCTGCAGAACTTTGTTGAGATGCTTGAAGTGACGGTCGGTCGGTGAGAGGTCAGATGGATATGGCAGATGGGGCAGAACTTGGTAGCCCGGTGTGTTCAGCTTTTGAACTGTTGGCTGTGCGACATGTGGTTGAGCATTGCCACGTGTGGAGGAGAGCTGGGCCCTTTCTGTCGACAGTGCTGCCTGCGGGCGTGGGCAGTTTCTGCTGCCTCTCGTTGACTTCCTGAGCCTACTTTGCAGATGTAGTGGTTTTGCCAGCGTTCAGAAAGCTGTAGTGGATCAGACCAGCAGCAGACCCCCAAACAGTGACCACGACTTTTTTGGTACAAGTTTGGCTTTGGGAAGTGCTTTGGAGCTTCTTCTCAGTCCAGCTGCTGAGCTGGTCATTGCCAGTTTTATAAAATCCACTTTTCATCACTTGTCACAATGCAGTCAAGAACCGGTTCATTGTTGTTGCACAGAATAAGAGAAGACAACACTCTGAAATGACAGGTTTTCAGAATTGAAAGAGACACGTGTACCCCAGTGTTCATCGCAGCACTGTTTACAATAGCCAAGACATGGAAGCAACCTAGATGTCCATCAGCAGACGAGTGGATAAGAAAGCTGTGGCACATATACACAATGGAGTATTACTCGGCCATTAAAAAGAATGCATTTGAATCAGTTCTAATGAGGTGGATGAAACTGGAGCCTTTTGTACAGAGTGAAGTAAGTCAGAAAGAAAAACACCAGTACAGTATACTAATGTATATATATGGAATTTAGAAAGATGGTAACGATAACCCTGTATGTGAGACAGCAGAAGAGACACAGATGTATAGAACAGTCTTTTGAACTCTGTGGAAGAAGGCGAGGGTGGGATGATTTGACAGAATAGCACTGAAACGTATATTACCATATGTGAACCCGATCGCCAGTCCACGTTCAATGCATGAGATAGGGTCCTCAGGGCTGGTGCTCTGGGATGACCCAGAGGGGATGGGATGGGGAGGGAGGTGGAAGGGGGGTCAGGAGGGGAACGCATGCACACCCATGGCTGATTCGTGTGAGTGTGCGGCAGAAACCACCACAATATTGTAAAGTAGTTAGCCGCCAATTAAAATAAATAAAAATAAATAAATGACAGATTTTTTGGCCGGCTCCCGAGCACCCGGTTACCGAGCCTTTCCACTTCCCAGTCTGCCTGAGATGCTGAGTGACTGTCGCGCGGCCGTGGTTGTAAGAGGATCAGCGTCGCTGGCTGTGCTCAGTTGGTCATGGTCAACTTGCGGTGGCCGGCCACTCTGCCCGCTGTCTGCAGGGCGCCTGCCGCCTTTGCAGAGCTTCTTGAGCCCCCTCTGCGCTGCATGTTCGTTAGCAGTTCTGCCCAACGGTGTTGATGCTGCGCGTCGTCTCTGTTGCTTTACGACCCATTTTGAACTCGAATAAAACAATTGCTTGAATTTGATTTTTGTCTAACATCGTTTCTGTAGCCTGAAATAAACATAAAAGAAACAGCAGGTAATAAGTCGTTGGCAGAAAGAACGTGAAGCAGGGGATGTGCTCGAGATGCCGTGTGGCGACCGCGTCTGAGGGTGCGCTCCCGCCACTCTGCAGCTAGCTTTGGCACCGGCCTGGACGTGAGCGTGAGTGTGCAGCTGGGATCCTTGCTGTGCCTTCTCTGTAGACGGGTGAGTGTGCTGCGTGCTTAGCGTGGCGCGGCCGCCGTCTTCTCTCGCTGTCTGCAGACGGGGACAGCTCGTGTCTTGCACGGTCACGAGCAGCTGGAATGTGAAGTGTGTCCGAGATGGAGCAGTCTCCTGTCCCCCAGGTGGCCTGCGCTCCCCGAGGCTGGGGTCCTGCTGCTTGGAGACCCTGTGGCTGGGACCCAGTGTTTGCTCACCTGGCCCCTTGCCTCCTGAAGGGCCTCCCGCCCCTGGGGCTGGGTGTGGCCCCGGCCCTTCCCTGGTCTGAGCCTGAAACGGAGTGACAGGTGAAACCTGTTTGCCCCACTGACTCTGCCTTCCTGGGGTGCTGTTTACATATTAACCAGCAGTTTCCCCCAGGTGTCACTGCGGTTTCAGCAGAGTCCTCTGGAGCTGTTCCCGGGTTGTTGCTGACAATTCTAACGAACATCTCCCGAGTAAATAGTTTCAGGGGGCCTCCCGGATCACGCTCTTCCTGCTCTGCTTGGGAGCCTGTTTCCTCCTCTTGAAGGAGGCGGTAGGCGAGGAGCTTCCTCGGTGGGAGCCGAGTGTGCTTTTCTTGTACAAATCAGGGACTGAACACTTGCCTTGGGCAGCTGCACGCCCGCCACCTGGGTCTTCGAGGCCAGCGGCCTCGGCGTGCTCCCTGGGCTGGTCTCGCGGGACGGCTGGACACAGGGAACTTCAGGTTGGCACCCACCCTGCTGTCTTGTGTTTCTACCACTTGGAGGCTGCGTTTGCCTCTAGTCTTGTGGTTCATATTCCAGTGCAAAATGTAATTTAACGTTAAGGTTAGTAGTGTTTTTTGAATACTACATGTTTGTGGTTTGCACAGCTTCTAAGCAAGTTTCCGATGCTCAGGAATGTTCCATGTATTAGTCTAGTAACATTTTTAGACATTTTATATTTAGCGTGTGTAGTTACAAAAGCGCGTGATTGGTACCAACACCCTGACTCTTGAGAAACGGTGCAGATTGTGCGTTGAGTAGAGTGATAGCTGCTGTTTGCTTCTGTGAACGTCTGAGCAAACATTCAGAAACAGTTATGCGCTCACCTCAGCCTGAGTGCTGTGAGAGATTGCTTCTGTGGCATGTCTGTGTTCATTCCTCTTTTTGGTGGCTCAGGCTTCTAAAGTGATGGCATTTAAGCCCTCTCTTGGGCCTGTCACGGGCCGGGGCAGCATTCATTCGTTCAGAGCGGTTTTCCGGCGCCCGCTGTGCTTTGGGCGCTGCGTGCAGGGCCCGGGCCTCCCGCAGGCGGCCTGCTCTGCCATCCGGGGTGGGGGTGAGGGGCTGCCCGGCGTCAGGGCCCTCGGCCTCCAGCTGCAGCCCCCTTGGCGCTCGCCTCCACGGGCTGGTCCTGCGAGTGCGGGGCGCTCAGAGCTCGGTGGACCCCCGTGCTTCCCGCAGCGGCTCCCATCGGAGCGTGCAGGTGCACTGGGAACTGGTCTGGAGCGCGGAGCACGCCCCGTCTGGGTCCTGAGGAGCAGCGTCCTGTGCAGCCGTTGACACGAATCTTTGGATGACAGGGAGCCTTCTCTGTGGTTCCGCGGAGGGCGTTCCTGGCCAGGAGTGTGACTCACTCAGCAAGTACGTGCTCAGCTGATGCCCGTGGGGCTGGGGTGAGCCGGGAGCCGCCTCCAGGGGCGCAGCCTGTGGGGTGCGCCCCGAGCTGTGTGGGGCGGGGAAGCGCCTGGGCCAAGCCTTTCCTGGGGCATAGGCCCAGCTTCCCACAGTGCGTTTCAGGAAGTGTTCGCTCTGAATCCTGAGGAATTGGTAGAAAAGGTGGAAAGCTGACTTAGGAAGAACCCGGTGAGTCCGTCTGTGGGCCCGTGCGCACGCAGGCACGCCATTCCTCGGGTCTCTCCGCAACTCCCTGAACCCGGGTCCTGGGAGCTCGCCTTCTTGCACCAGGCCTGACTGCGTGCCTTGCTCTGGCTGGTGAGCGGCCCCCCTGAGCAGCAGCTCTAAGCCCCAAATCCACCTTCTGTTTCTGCTCGTCCCTCTCCATGAAGCTGTGTCCCAGGCGGGGCTGGTGCGGAAGCCTGGAGTAGAGAGGTGTGCCGTCGTGAGAGAGCAGTGGGCTTTGGAGTGGGGCGCCTGAGCCCTTGGGTGGGCTTGTCTTTGCAGCATGGCCTGCTGCTGCTGCTAAAGTCACATCAGTCGTGTCNGTGCACTGGGAACTGGTCTGGAGCGCGGAGCACGCCCCGTCTGGGTCCTGAGGAGCAGCGTCCTGTGCAGCCGTTGACACGAATCTTTGGATGACAGGGAGCCTTCTCTGTGGTTCCGCGGAGGGCGTTCCTGGCCAGGAGTGTGACTCACTCAGCAAGTACGTGCTCAGCTGATGCCCGTGGGGCTGGGGTGAGCCGGGAGCCGCCTCCAGGGGCGCAGCCTGTGGGGTGCGCCCCGAGCTGTGTGGGGCGGGGAAGCGCCTGTGCCAAGCCTTTCCTGGGGCATAGGCCCAGCTTCCCACAGTGCGTTTCAGGAAGTGTTCGCTCTGAATCCTGAGGAATTGGTAGAAAAGGTGGAAAGCTGACTTAGGAAGAACCCGGTGAGTCCGTCTGTGGGCCCGTGCGCACGCAGGCACGCCATTCCTCGGGTCTCTCCGCAACTCCCTGAACCCGGGTCCTGGGAGCTCGCCTTCTTGCACCAGGCCTGACTGCGTGCCTTGCTCTGGCTGGTGAGCGGCCCCCCTGAGCAGCAGCTCTAAGCCCCAAATCCACCTTCTGTTTCTGCTCGTCCCTCTCCATGAAGCTGTGTCCCAGGCGGGGCTGGTGCGGAAGCCTGGAGTAGAGAGGTGTGCCGTCGTGAGAGAGCAGTGGGCTTTGGAGTGGGGCGCCTGAGCCCTTGGGTGGGCTTGTCTTTGCAGCATGGCCTGCTGCTGCTGCTAAAGTCACATCAGTCGTGTCCGACTCTGTGTGACCCCATAGACAGCAGCCCCCCAGGCTCCCCCGTCCCTGGGATTCTCCAGGCAAGAACACTGGAGTGGGGTGCCATTGCCTTCTCCAGTGCAGGAAAGTGAAAAGTGAAAGTGAAGTTGCTCAGTTGTGTCCGACTCTTCGTGGCCCCATGGACTGTAGCCTACCAAGCTCCTCCATCCATGGGATTTCCCAGGCAAGAGTACTTGCCTAGTGACTGAAAATCGTGTATGTCTGTGCTTGTCTGGACGTACAAGCGTACAGCTGACTCATTTGAAAAGACCCTGATGCTGGGAAAGATCGAGGGTGTGAGGAGAAGGGGACGATAGAGGATGAGATGGTTAGATGGCATCTCCGACTCAGTGGACATGGGTTTGGGTAAACTGCGGGAGTTGGTGATGGACAGGGAGGCCTGGTGTGCTGCAGTCCATGGGGTAGCAGAGAGTCAGACACGACTGAGCCACGGAACTGAACTGAACAAGCGTGCCTGCTGGCCGCTGGCTGAGGAGCTGCACGTGTTAACAGGTGGGTTTCTTATGGGCCTTGTAAACCAAGGCAAGAACACTGTAGGTGAAAGAAGGTGGTGACGTTTGTAGTTGAGCTCTCCAGCCCTCCCGGGCAGCAGAGGCCACAGGGCGAAGGGGGGGCGGCCTGGCGGCAGGAGGCTGATCGAGTGCAGGGCCTTCGTTTTGTGGAATGAAGGCCGCAGCTCACATGCAAGCAGAAGACGGAAGAGAGCCGTTTGGGGTCATCCCAGGGTGCACTTGGCTACTAGGTAGGTGGCGGTACCCTTGAGTACACGTGTGCATGCTAAGTCACTTCAGTTGTGTCAGACTCTGCGACCCCGTGGACTGTAGCTCGCCAGGTTCCTCTGTCCATGGGATTCTCCAGGCAGAGTACTGGAGTGGGTTGCCTTGCCCTCTTCCAGGGCATCTTCCCCACCCAGGGATCAAGCCCGCATCTCTTGTCTGTTCTCCACCACGAGCACAGCCTGGGAAGCCCTGCTGGCGCCCTTCGGTTCAGCTCGTCGCTCAGTCGCGTCCCGACTCTCTGTGACCCCACGGGCTGCAGCACACCAGGCCTCCGTGTCCATCACCAGCTCCCGGAGCTTGCTGCAACTCACGTCCATCGAGTCAGTGGTGCCATCCAGCCATCTATCTCATCCTCTGTTGCCCCTTCTCCTCTTGCCTTCATTCATTCCCAGCATCAGGGTCTTTTCAAATGAGTCAGCTTTTTGCATCAGGTGGCTAAAATATTGGAGCTTCAACTTCAGCATCAGTCCTTCCAATAAATATTCAGGACTGATTTTTCCTTTAGGGTGGACTGGTTGGATCTCCTTACAGTCCAAGTGACTCTCAAGAGTCTTCTCCAACACCACGGTTCGAAAGCAACAATTCTTCATCGCTCAGCTTTCTTTATGGTTCAACTCTTACATCCATACATGACTACTGGAAAAACCATAGCTTTGACCAGACAGAACTTTGTCAGGAAAGTAATGTCTCTGCTTTTTAATATGCTGTCTAGGTTTGTCATAGCTTTTCTTCCAAGGAGCAAGCTTCTTTTGATTTCACCGCTGCAGACCATCTGCAGTGATTTTGGAGCCTAAGAAACTGAAGTCTGTCACTATTTCCACTGCTTCCCCGTCTATTTCCCATGAAGTGATGGGACTGGATGCCATGATCTTAGTTTTCTGAATGTTGAGTTTTAAGCCAGGCTTTTCACTCTCCTCTTTCACTTTCATCAAGAGGCTCTTTAGTTCCTCTTCGCTTTCTTCCATAAGGGTGGTGTCATCTGCATATCTGAGGTTATTGATATTTCTCTTGGCAGTCTTGATTCCAGCTTGTGCTTCTTCCAACCTGGTGTTTCTCATGATGTACTCTGCATAGAAGTTAAATAACCAGGGTGACAATATACAGCCTTGACATACTCCTTTCCCAATTTGGAACCAGTCCGTTGTTCCATGTCTGGTTCTAACTGTTGCTTCTTGAACTGCATACAGATTTCTCAGGAGGTAGGTAAGGTGGTCTGGTATTCCCATCTCTTAAAGAATTTTCCAGTTATCCTTTAGCCAGAGTTGAGGAAAAAAAAAAAAAAATCCTGACCCCCTGCTTTCTTTGTCCGGTCCTCCCCTGGGGGCAGTGGCTCCTGAAGAATTAACAGAAAGCTTTTTTAGGTGAGCGGTACCTGGGTTATGTTTACTCAGAAGGAAGCTATGGACACTTTTATAACACTTACACAAAATGCTCTTGTTTTTTAATGGCGATGCAATATTCCTTGTACGAGTCATATTATTCACACTTTGTCTCTGCAGTACAGGGTTTTAGTATTGTTCCTATGAACATTTTGTGTAATCATCTCTCTGTGGTTGTATTTCTATAAAATAGAAATGGATTTCCAAAAGCAGTTTGCATTGGAGGGGTGGGCACACTGAACATTTTGATAGACTTTGCCAGGTTCTTGTCTTAGCAGGCTCTTCCAGGTCACACGCTGCTGCAGTGGGTGAGACCCTCCACCTGACATGGTTGCTGGGAATTCGTCTTTTTTCAGCCTGACCGAGAGCCCTTGGTTTCAGACTTCACATTTCCTAGTTCACTGTCGAGGAGGAGCATCTTTCACAAATTCCATCGACCAGTGTACTTTCTATGTGACATGTCTTTTTTTTTGTTGGGATGTTTGTTTTAATCTCTTCAATTTGTGCAAATGCTGTTTATAAAACATATTGATGTTTTTTATCCTGTATTAAAATTTTTTTTCTGCTTAGTCATTTTGGTCTTTTAATTTTGTATCCATCAGTGGATGTATTTTACTAGTCATTTGTTTCTTCATTGTTATGAACTTGAAAAGTAACTAAAAAATCAAGGGAGCACCTATTTTAAAATCGTTACTGTCTTAGCTTGAGTTACGGCTGACAGCATATATTCTTTTGCTTTTAGTAATTGCCCTATTTTTTAAGAGTGTGGGCTGTCTTTTTTTCTTAAATCAGGCTCAATTCTACTAGACTCTGCACTACCAGAATTTATAGTATCAGGAGGAGACTTACACAGATAGGTTTGTGTCTTAAGGATTTTCATTGTGGAACTACTTTGGATATGAGGGGTATATTTTTCTTTTTTAGCAGTAATTCAACATTCAGAAAACTAAGATCATGGCATCTGGTCCCATCACTTCATGGGAAATAGATGGGGAAACAGTGGAAACAGTGTCAGACTTTATTTTTAGGGGGCTTCAAAATCACTGCAGATGGTGATTGCAGCCATGAAATTAAAGACACTTAGTCCTTGGAAGGAAAGTTATGACCAACCTAGATAGCATATTTAAAAGCAGAGATATTACTTTGCCAACAAAGGTCAGTCTAGTCAAGGCTATGGTTTTTCCTGTGGTCATGTATGGATGTGAGAGTTGGACTGTAAAGAAAGCTGAGCACTGCAGAATTGATGCTTTTGAACTGTGGTGCTGGAGAAGACTCTTGAGAGTCCCTTGGACTGCAAGGAGATCCAACCAGTCCATTCTGAAGGAGATCAGCCCTGGGTGTTCTTCAGAAGGAATGATGCTAAAGCTGAAACTCCAATACTTTGGCCACCTCATGCGAAGAGCTGACTCATTGGACAAGACCCTGATGCTGGGAGGGACTGGGGGCAGGAGGAGAAGGGGGCGACAGAGGATGAGATGGCTGGATGGCATCACTGACTCGATGCACATGAGTTTGGGTGAACTCCAGGAGTTGAAGATGGACAGGGAGGCCTGGCGTGCTGTGATTCATGGGGTCGAAAAGAGTCAGACACGACTGAGTGACTGAACTGAATGAGCTTCCCTGGTGGCTCAGACAGTAAAGAATCTGCCTGCAATGTGGGAGACCTTGGGTTCACTCCCTGGCTTGTGAAGATCCCCTGGAGAAGGGAAAGGCTACCCACTCCAGTATTCTTGCCTGGAGAATCCGATGGACAGAGGAGCCTGGTGGGCTACAGTTCAGGGGGTCACACAGAGTCGGACACGACTGAGTGACTTAAGCACGTACAGCACATAAGTGAACTTAAACAAACACCTTTCCAGAAACCGGAGAATGAGCTTTAGCAGTTCGGAATTAAGCCATGAGCTTTGGACAAAGCAGCCTTATTGGTAGTTGCAAATAGCTAAGGTTATCTATTTAAAACTTCCTTCTAATTTGTTTGATTTGTTTTGGTGATAACAATTTTTTTTTTTTTCCAGCTTATGTCTGCAGACATCCCAGTAGAGAAAATAATGGGTTAAAAAATGATTCAGTTCAGTTCAGTTGCTCAGTCGTGTCTTTGCGACCCCATGGACAGCAGTATGCTGGGCCTCCCTGTCCATCACCAACTCCAGGAGTTCACTCAAACTCGAGTCCACTGAATCGGTGATGCCACCCAACCATCTTGTCCTCTGTCATCCCCTTTTTCTCTCGCCTTCAGTCTTCCCCAGCATCAGGGTCTTTTCTAATGAGATTAACATTGAAAAAAAAAAAAAAAAAGGCCGCTTTGTTTCCTGGAGTTATCTTTCAGTCTCCTCCGTGGTATATGGCCCAGTCAGTGCCGTCTTCGGGAGTCCTCACTGTAAAAGTCACTAGAGCTCCAGGGTTGCCCATGCATGTATTAGGGTTGCTTGCCTCTGCTGACCCGTTCTGCGCTGTGAAGACAATCAGTGACTATGTGGCTGTTTTGCCAGTTTGGGTATTTGTGGATGTGACCAGTGGAGTGCAACTATCAATGAAATTTGTCTAATTTTAAAGATGCAAATGAAATTTTAGAACTTTTTCTTTGCTCGTTACCCTAAGGGCCCAACCCTCGAGCTCACCCCGCCGGCTCTTGTCTGGGTCCCTAGTGCCCTTTGGGCTGCCAGGGCCCGGTCATCACCTCCGGGCCCTCTGATGCGATCCCCTGCCTCGTCTGCACTTGGCCCCGGGGTCCGGTCGGTTCTCCTGTGCCGAGTGGAGGAGCCCCGGTTTGCGGCCTCCTCTCTGCTCCCCGAGAGCTCCTTCCTCCTCGGGGCATCCAGTGCGCACACCGCCCCGAGCGGACGGTGCCCGAAGCCTCGCGCTGGCGCCGCTCGGCGACTCCCGCCGCCTCCTGGCCAGAGGACCGCCCGGCCGCCCCTTGTCTCGGTTGCTGGCGCCCCTTTGCCGCGTTCCTGACTCCCCCGTTCTCCCGGGCCTCAGCCGTCCCCAGTCTGGCGGCTCTGCCTCCAAAGCATCGTCGCATCTTTCGCGTCTCCGCGCGTCTCGCTGCTGGCGCGGTCCGGGCTGTGCGCTTCTCAGCCTTCAGTTCAGCGGTGCGCTTTCCCGTTCAGACCCTCGGGCGGCCGAGCTGCCGCCGGAGCGCAGCGTGGCCGGCCGCTGGATCCGGGGATGGCGCTGCGGCCTAGAAGCCCGGGTGCCGCCCGCCCCGTCTCCTTCCGCCGGGGCCGTGGCGGTCCTGCTGCTTTCAGGCGCTGCCGGGCGCCGGTCCCTCCGGGCCCGGGACTCCGGGTCCCTCCGCCTCGCTGGTCGGTGTCCGCCTGTCGCGAGGCTCTCCTGTTGGATCACGAGTCCCTGAGCGCAGAGGCTGTTTGCTGTTCTCCCCCATCGTCTGGAGTTGGAGGGTGTGAAGATGATTTAGCTGAAGAGAGAAGCACCTTATCCCCTGGGCTTAGTGTCTGTTCTGTTTTTGTCTCTAAATTGCAGTTTTCATTTCTTTTTAAAACATTTATTATAGATTGCTACTCTTTTTACTGAATGTTTGCGTCTAATGCAGCGTAAACATGTTACTCTGCAGTGGCCTTTGCCTTTGAGCTGACTAGTGTCCCAGCTTTGGAAGTCTGACCCTGGGTGTTGGTTTTTATCGTTTCCTTCCTTCCAGATGATTCTTCCCCTCCTTCCCCATTTCTTCCTCTCCACCCCGTGAGAATTATTATGCAGGGAGCCTTTGTCCTGTGGTGCCCCAGCCAGCCCCCGACGGACTCGTGGCCCCAGCAGGGTCTGGGTCCCAGGGCCGCTGCGCTTGGGGGGCCAGGCCCTCCCAGCCACCTCCTCCGCGAGTCACTGCTGAGCTCACAGCTCTGGCGCGTCGCCTGCCGAGCAGTGGTTTCGACGCACAGCTGGCCCGTTGCTCTGTTTTAATTCCCAAATCAACAAGGGAGGCAGGGTTGTTATCATCGAGGTGTCTTGCAGCTGAAGGAGGCCCGGGAAGCCTCAGGATGTCGAGTTGATAGGTACAGCCTGCCTGTCTTCCCGCTTTCTGCCTCCAGAGAGCACGGCCGCCTGAGGCTGCCAGGTTAGTGCTTCAAGTGTGGCAGCAGTTGCGTGGCAGCCCCGTCCCGCATCTCCGCTCCTGCCTCGGGACGGCCAGGCTGTCCGGCGCCGTCCGTTACAGAGCAGGCTTTCCAGGGCGCCCTTGTCCCTGTCATCTGGGCTGGGGCAATGTGCCGGAGGACACCTAGACGTGTGATTTCTCCGTCAGAGGCCAGACGCACATTCTGCCACACTGATCTTGAGATGGGTTTGCCCGTTAACGTTCCAGACCTCAGAAGTCCCTGTGGCCTCAGTATATTCAGATTTCTTTTGATAAGCTAGGATATATGAAATAAGAATCCTGATGATACTGACCTGTTTTCAGTGAGTCAACGTGTTTTCTTATGTGTATGGTTCATCATTAGCGGTTTATACATTTTGTCCGTGTTTTTTCCGTGAGCTGCTTGTCCTTTTCCACTTGGTTTGTAGGGAATCTCGACAGCTCCGGACCCTGGCCTTTTATGTGTATGTTGCACGTATGTTTCGGTTCATCTTTTTTTGTTGTTGTCTCTTACAGTGTTTTGTCACACAGATTTGAAGCCTTAAAATGTAGCTGGGTTCCTCGGTCTTCTCCTTAGACTTTCGTTTTTATAGCTCTTCCCTCTCGCTTCAGGGATATGCTCAGCGCTCCATTCTGAAGGGCTTGCAGCTGAACTTTTTACCCGCAGGCGCTGCCTGGACCCGGAGTGCCTTTGCCTCTGGGACTCCCCACCCCCCGACAGCTTCAGTGCGGGTTTTCCGGGCCTTCCTCTCTGTAAACTCGGTGTGTGTCAGAGCGCTGGCTGTGTTACCTGTCCACTGGCGGGGTGCCGACTGGCTGTGCAGTTTGCGTGTGACTGGGCATGGGAAGGGCACAGCCTTTCTTCACAGCAGGGTAACAGGTGAGAGGCAGCTTCGCTTCGTGGGGAGAAAGAAGTGTAGCTTCTTGTCTCACCGCCTTCTGACCCGAGGGTGCTGCTGTGTGGCCCTGGTCAGGCAGCTTACCGGTTCTGGGCTCAGCTGAGGGTCTGTAGACAGAGGTGCCCGCCCTGTAGGGCTGTGGCTGGAAGTGCCATGGTTCTGGGCTCAGCTGAGGGTCTGTAGACAGAGGTGTCCGCCCTGTAGGGCCATGGCTGGAAGTGCCGTGGTTCTGGGTTTAGCTGAGGGTCTGTAGACAGTGGTGCCCGCCCTGTAGGGCCGTGCCTGGAAGTGCCGTGGTTCTGGGTTTAGCTGAGGGTCTGTAGACAGTGGTGCCCGCCCTGTAGGGCC
>SJYQ01020972.1:65354-104974 GCA_006410935.1 Redunca redunca
CTGGGTCTTTCGTCCGGCTCTGCAGCTGAAGGGCTGGGGCTGGGTCTTTCGTCCGGCTCTGCAGCTGAAGGGCTGGGGCTGGGTCTTTCGTCCGGCTCTGCGGCTGAAGGGCTGGGTGCAGTGAGATGGATCAGGAGCAGGCGATTGTGCTCTGCCAGGTTGCATCTCTGTGACCCCAAGGACCATAGCCCGCCAGGCTCCTCTGTCCACGGGATTTCCCAGGCAAGAATACTGAGCGGGGAGCCACGCCCTCCTCCAGGGCATCCTCTGACCCAGGGACCGGACCTGTGTTTCCTGCTTTACAGGCAGATTCGTTGCCCTGATGGTGGGAAAGCCCGGAACAGGTGGCCAGTTGTACTCAGGGCTGTGGTTTAACAGGCGGGTGCTGAGCCTGGAGCAAGGCTGCAGGTGGACTGAGGCGGCCGCGACTCAAGAATTGTCGTTTTACTGACGCCTCCTGTGAATTGACAGTCTTGGGTGGTCACCTCAAGCTGTGTCTCTTTAAATTGCGTTAATCACAGGTGTGATGTTAGGTTTAGCAGTTCATTTGCAGCTGGTTAGATGCACCTGGAGTTCACCGACCGTGTCTGCACACTGCGGCTCGGAGACTGGAGCAGGAGTCTGTTCAGGAGAGAGGTGGGATAATGCCGCAGGAAGGCGGGCACATGGAGGGACAGAACTGGAGCACCGTGCTGCCGAGGGCCCGGCTCATCACCGGCGGCCTGGGCTGGTGTCTGGAGGCACCCTGATCTCCCAGCTGGCAGCTGCTGCTTGCGTCCGGTAGGTGGAGGCCAGGGGTGGTCCAGGCGCCGCATGGCTGTTCCCAAGGAGCCCACATGCACACACGTGCCCACAGCTGCAGTCCTGGGCCTGTCCTGCCCGCTGTCCCCGCCCACACCCCGGAGTGCACAGTGCCTGGCACTGCCCCTGTGCAGAATGTCATGCTCAAACCAATTGAGCATCCGGCTCAGGGATGCCGGTGGGTGAAGTTCAGCCCAGTTGGCAAAGCGACATGAGATGAGTTGCTTTTGTAAACGGCAGTGTTTTGTAGCTGTCCAGCGTGTTTGTCATCTCTGGAGCTGCTCCAGGGATGCCTTCTTACTTGAGGGCTATAGACACATTCCATGGATGAGAAGATAATGACATCTTAATTTCAGTAAATACATTTTTATGAGCCTGTAACTGAAATTCAGCATTTTCTTCACTTACAAGTTTATACTCATATTTCCTTCAAAACTGGAGGTGTGAAATTTTAAATGCACAGAAGTCAGGTCTAGACCTTACTTAATATGTTAATAAAGACCACTCGCCTTCTGTCACGGGTCTGAAATATCTCAGCCGTTGTGCTTCGTAAAGAGTCTTTCTTTACCGGCTGCACTGGGCCTGCACTTCTGCCCGGGCTTCTCTCCGGCTGCGGCGAGTGGGGCCGCTCTGGCTGCGGAGGCTTAACGGCGGGCTCCAGAGTGAGGGCTCAGGAGCGCGGCTCCCGGGCTCCAGAGAGGGCTCAGGAGCGCGGCTCTCAGGCTCCATATTTGCCCCGCAGGATCTTCCTGGCCCAGTGATCTGTCTGGTGTCTCCTGCATTGCAAGATGGGCTCCTCACCACTGCACCACCAGGGAGGCCCTAATAATAGCATTTTACTGTGATTGTTCACTTTGCAGTCCTCTGTGCTTTATGCATTTAAAACTTACTCTGAGAGCAGTGGCATAGGCCTCCCCGTCTGCTGAAGGACCTGGACAAAGTTGGGTAGAACCTCCGGACTAGACAGGTGGCTTTTTGAAGGGCGTTTTCTTTACTTGCCTTGTGGCTCAGCTGGTAAAGAATCCACCTGCAATGTGGGAGACCTGGGTTCGATCCCTGGGTTGGGAAGATCCCCTGGAGAAGAGAAAGGTACCCACTCCAGTGTTCTGGCCTGGAGAATTCCGTACAGTCCATGGCGTTGCAGAGAGTCAGACACGACTGAGTGACTTTCACCTCACCTCATTTCTTTCCTTCTGTTCATCTGCACTTCACGCTTGTACAAGTGCAGTACTAAGAGTCACGGTAGAAATCAAGACACCATCTTTAATCATGTGTGCGCTTTGCTTTTTTGTCACTTGGGTTTAATTAGTGTGTCCTTTGTCACCGTCTTTCACATCCCCAGTGCATCTGGTGTGGCAGCTACTCAAATATAGAGACTAAAGATTTTCAGAGGACTGTGGGGAGAACGTCACTGTTCATCCCCTTGTGATGCTGACTGAAGGTTGGGTAGGTTTCCGCTCTCACCGGCGTCTCCCGGTGAAGCGCACGGGGAGCCTGCCTCGGAAGCTGACGGTTGTGAGTAGACGGTGTTGGCGGCCGTAGCTGAGGCCTTTGAAAACCGTGTGTGCTGACTGGTTTTCACAGCAGGCTGTTTTCTGGCCGAGAACTGTCTTACTTACAGCGCTTGCGTGGTTGGATGCAGGGTGGATTGCTAGAGCTCATAAAGCGGTGATCTGCGTGCACGCTCTGTGGGGTGTGTGTGACCAGAGACCTTGTATGAACTCTGAACTCTTCCCCTGAAAAGTGCCTTTTCCCACGTTCAGTGAGCTTGCTCCACCTCGGGTCTGGCGATGTTAGGAGGACAGTGGTCGGCTCACCTCGAGAAGGGTGCACTGGGATGTGTGAGAGAGCGTGCCTTTGCTTTCAGACAAGGAGCCGTGCCAGAATCGCTGGATCATGCGGGCCCGTGAGGCGTGCACAGTGGGTCGTGCTCCCGGGTGAGGACGGCCCCGGCTCGCCCCCGATGAGCGGCTTCGGCCCAGAGCGTGCAGCCAGGCTCACCCCTCTGTTAGGTTTCCGGCTGCAGGTAACAGTCGCGTTCACACAGGCCTGCCGTCTGCAAGTGTGCAGTGACATTACGTCTGAAAAAGAGCGTTCCTGCCTCCATCGCAGACACTTCAGTGCTGAGCAGTGCTAGCCGTCCATCACGTGACGCCCGGCGAGCCTCACCCCTCCGCTTGTGGAAACCCAGTGCCCGCGCGGCACAGTGCAGTGAGGCGCCCTGGGGGCAGGTGCAGCGGTGGGGGGGGTGGAGGGCGAAGGTCCGCTCCAGATGGTGCTGAGCCTTCGCGGGTATCTATCATATAGAAGTTACAGGTAATGAAATGCGTATAGTTTTAAAAAGTGTTCCTCAGTACTGGTTTAAAAAACAGTTTTAAGAAGTAGTTTCTACAAGTTTAAAAATAGTGTTTATACGACTCCAAGCAAACCCGTAATCAGGTATTCTGTCCCTTCTCTGCCTAGACTGTTGGCCTTCAGATGGTCCTGCTGTTTCTAACAGTGCGAGTGAGTGGCCGCCGTCTGCTGACGGCTTATGCACGGTCGTGTCTGTTGTGAAGGCACACAGCTGTCTTGGAGGCAGCAGCCTTGGGAATAAGGTGTGTGTACGAGATCAAGTCGAGGTCCTGTAAACGAGGGAATTGGAAAGGTGATTACCTGTTGCAGGGAGCCTTGTTGGGCTACAGGCTGGGACCTGGTTTTTCTAGAAGTGCTGGAAGCGGTGAGAAGAATGTGAGCAGAGCCTGGTTATTAGCCTGTTTAGGCTCTAAAGCAGGTGGTTCTTGGTAGCTTGAACAGAAGGAGATTTGGGGCTGTCCTGGTTCGGATAAGAAGGCCGATTGATTATCAGCTCCATTAACTAATGAGGTATTGGTAAGATGTTGAGAAGCAAACCTCCATCTGTGCATCTTTGCTCCTTGTTCTGACTCTGTGTGTGTAATTTCTTAACGCGCCTTCTCTCTCTCTTTTGGTCTTGTATTCCTTCTGATAAACACAAGAACACTTCCGTTTAAAGAGTGGTAACGCAACCCCGAGCAGTATTCATTACTGTTGTGGTGACTGGGTGATCGTGTTTCTCGGGGAAGAATGTATCTGAAGGTGAGGATATACCTTTAGGTAGAAAGAAGGCGGTTTTCCTGTCGGGAAAAGTGACCATTGAGGAAAGGAGCCGAGTGGGCAGTCTGTCAGGTCGCCCCGCCTTTCTGTGCGTCGAGCTGCAGCGCTGGCTGCGGCGCACCGGCGACGGGGTCTCGCCGCTGGCCCTGGAGGGCCTGGCGGCCAGGAGGCAGCTCCGGGGGCGGGGAGTCTGGGGGCGCGGGTGCTGGCCGCCGGGCGGCTGTGTGCTGGCGGCTCGCGCTTGGCCTCCCTGGACCTTCCTTGTCCCCCCTGCGCAGTGGGCGTGATGGTGGCACCTGCCTCTTAGTTTGGGGAATTAAAAGCTGAAGACCGTCCGTATCTGGCACATGATGGCCTGTAACATACGTTAGCTACGATTATTATTGGGTGTTAGCTTGGTCACTGCCTGCCCAATTTAACGTTCAGGAACTTGATTTTATGTCTTCTCAGCTTTGATAAAATTCTGTCGACTTATGCACACTGGCCGAAACTGGCTGAATAATTGAGCAGAAAGCTAACGTGTTCCTTTATTAAGAGACTCACCGAATAGCGACTCTGCTTAGCTGCTCCAGTGTGATGTTAACGGAGGCCCGGCAAACTGAACTGCTAGTCATTTATTAATGCTTATTTAGTGCAAATCAAATCAAAGGTAGTTTTTAATAGTCTACTTTACTTAGGCTTGGTCGAGCCCGGAGAATCGTTTTTTTAAAAGCATCATAGAGAGGTTTCTTTTAAAATGATTATCAGCCTGATTTTTGGCTGCTTGGCCTGGGCCAGACACAGACAACTCCTGACTTGCTTTCTCAGCTGCCACCCTGTGCCCATGCCTGGCTTCACCCCGGCATCTGTGGTTCGGGTTGTCCTTCCCGCATAGCCCTGACCCTTGCGTTCCTAGCCCAGGGTTGGGGAACACAGGCCCGGGCGGCCCGCAGCAGAGTCGGGCGGACACGGTAGGAGCCCAGGGGCTGGAAATGTGCCTGGAGGTGTCTCTGTCCAGTTTAATTTTCAGATAGACCGTTAGCCCGTCCCTTCAGGTGAAGACTCGTTAGGGGGTGCCTTTCCGGGGAGGGCAGGCTGGCGGGTTGGGCTGTGGCTAGTAGTGGCCGTGACGGTCTCTGGGGCCGCAGGGACCTCGGCGAGGAGGAGGGCGAGGGGGGCTCCCCTGCCTGCTCTTAGGGTGGAGGTGGCTCTGGATGCTCGAGGAGGTGGGAAGACATGATGTGTGGGGGAGGGGAGGGCAGCTTCGAGGACTCCCGCCGAGGCGCTCTTGGCGCCGGGCGTGCAGGGAGCCCCGGGGTTGGGAGTGTCCGCGGAGGTCTGCAGGGAGCTGCGCTTTGTCCAGGAAGTCCCGGGGTGCGTAGCATCGTCTGGTAAGGTGTGGCCCACCAGACAGACACGGGTGCTCTGTGCTGCAGCAGGCCCCTTCCCCTGGGGGTGAACTCCTGAGTCTTGTTATTGCGGTGGCAGCAAGAGTGTTGCCTAAATAAAACCTGTGTTTGATTGAAAAAGCAGAGGAGCCCTGGGAAGGAGCCGCCCAAGGTCCTGTGTGGGCTCCGGCTCCCTCGGAGCGGTCTTTGGTTGGCATCTGTTGTATTTTTCTCTGGAAGTGAGGTTATTAAAAAACGAAGAATTTTAAGAAAAATCTACATTGTGCTTGTTGATCTGGGGCGAGTAGTTCATACTGAAAATGCTTACATTCAGCCGAAGTGAGTTTCCATTCATTCACATTCGTGCTGGGGTTGGGGTTAGCGTTGCCCCTTTGAAATCTCGGGACAGATGGGCCCTCAGGGTCAGACGGGTGTGGACCTCGGAGTTCACTGCATCCGGGCTTAATTCTGGACTTGCTTTGATCCTGCTTGAACGGGATACTCAGGCTTTGTGAGTTTTACTGGCCAGATCTTGAGGTTGGGGTTTGATCGTAGCATCTGCTTCATTGGGTGGTTATAAAGACTTGACCAAGTGGTGCCCGGCCCTAGCTGAGGACCCCGGTCCGAGTGGAAGCTGCTGCTGACACAGGTGCTCTGCAGCCGGACCTGACGCGTGAGCCACGCGGGGGAGGCAGACTGTAAATAGCTCGTCTCAAGTCACTTGACTAAGTTTGAAGACACCTCTTTTTAATAGGCTATTGTTATTTCAAAGATGTATCATTTCATTCTCCTTTCAGGATTTGGAGTTCCACGGAGTGATGAGGTTTTATTTTCAAGATAAAGCCGCCGGGAACTTCGCCACGAAATGCATCCGGGTGTCCAGCACCGCCACCACGCAGGACGTGCTGGAGACGCTGGCCGAGAAGTTCCGCCCCGACATGCGCATGCTGTCCTCACCCAAGTACTCCCTGTACGAGGTGCACGTCAGCGGAGGTCAGTGCGCAGGGCGGCCGCGGGCGCCGTCCTCGCCGCGGGGCGCCCACTTTCCTGGGGCCCGGCTCCGCTGCTGCCCCGCCTGTTCCGAGGGAGCAGTGACACAGATGGCAGAGCCCGAGTGTGTCTGTGAGGCGTCCCAGCAGGTTCCTCGCAGGCGCACTTTCGGGAGTTGCTTTCTTCTCCAGGGATGAGGAGTGCAGTGTTTCATGCTTGAATTCTCCAGGTCTGGAACATGCTTTGGTGATACACGGGGCTGCTTGATTTTGCAGAGATGCTTCGTGTAACGCTGTTTGTAGATTACAGCGCTACAGCCAGAGGTAGCCCAGTGTTTCGTGAGTGTGGACGTCAGTCTACACTTGCTGTAGCTTCTTTGCCTGGAACAGGAACCGTGTTCTTGGGCAGAAAAGGCGTCGTGAGGAAACTCTTTCTGCTCCTTGTTTTAAGGTTTGAAGTTTCTGAAAAATATGCTATATATCATGTGGCAATTTAGGTTGAACTGATTAGGAATATAGAAATGTTTAAATTTTTATGAGTGCTTTGGAAATACTGAGTCACCTGCAAAAAAAAAAAAAGGCAGAGTCCAGTTAATGTTGTAAATAAAGAGTTACAGATAGCACAAATGTTATTTTAATACCTACTTAAGTTCTGGCCACAAAACCTGTTTGAACATTATTTATTTAGTTAGTTTTCTTCCTGAAGTGTAGCTTTCTTTGTTTGAAATTGGGCTAAGATTTTTGTAGCGTGTGGAACTCGGTTATCACCAGATACGGCCAGCATTCTGTTAGGTGGGCCATACGGGTTTATCGTTCTTTCAAGCTCACTGGGGAATCACCTGCTTACACCGCACCTAGACTGAGTTTGACAGGAGAGGATCGGAGAGGATCGTCCCGATTTTGTTTTCTCTGAGGCTGAGTTCTCCTTTCCGCTCAGAATCTCTGTGCGCAGCTTACAGAGAGGAGGATAGCCTTCCCGTCTCTCGCGCTCTTCTTTCTGCCTGTTGGTCATCTGAACACCGCCACGTGAGGTCTCTGGAATGACATCCATGGTTGGGATTTGAGGTCTAAGAATATTTTTTCCTTAAACTTCCTTTGCTAGATTTGTTTTTAATTGAAAAGTAAGCTACGTTACTTGTATGGGATGAAGACACCAGGAAGGTGTGTAAGGAAGCACGTGTCTGTTCCCCAGCCCCAGCCCCGTCCCCTTGGTGATGCTCAGCCGGGCTGGCCCGCCTGTGTCCTGCACCTTCGTGTGGCTCCAGCAGGGCCTCAGAGAGGAGGAGGCCATGGGTATGAGCCCTCAGAGGAGCGGGCCTGGCGCAGGGCCTCAGTCTTTTTCGGGTCACAGAGCCCGTAGTGTGTCAGGAATTTTTTGTGGCATCCCCAGGCCAAAGGAAATACTTAACACTTTATTTTACTGCATAGATCCAGATAAATTCATAAGGATTTATGTTCTTAACAGCTTGCTGGTTATTTGGGAAAATAGCACACATAAAAGGGAAGCTGGTGATTTCACTCCATTCCCAGCCCCAGTTGCTCCGATGGGGCGGCATGCCTCCTGGGCGCCCCCTGCCACTCCTGGGTGGAGGCAGCACCCCCGTCTCCTGGTTTCCACAGGGCCGTGGCAAACCCACCTGACACGGACGGGACGCCCACAGGAGAGACCGTGCTCAGCCTTGCAGGGACCAGTGGTTCCTGCCGTGTCTGGCAGGCTCAGCTCGTGTTCCCTGGACGGGTGACATGTGCCTAGTGGGCCCCTGGCACCTCAGCCCCTGTGGGGACAGGACGCTGGCCCAGTACCGTGGAAATGCCACTCGCAGCCCTTTTCCACATTAGAATTTCTTGTGTGAAGTCAGTTGGAAAACTAAAGGCTTTTGCTGTTCTAACTTGAGCAGAAGATACTGCAGACTGTAGACGGGCCCCGACTGTGTCTGCATGGAGTCGTCAGGCACACGTGATGTAGACTGAAGACTGTAGCAGGGCCCTGACTGTGCATGAAGTCGTCAGGTACGCGTGATGTAGACGGTAGCAGGGCCCTGGCTGTTTCTGCGTGAAGTCGTCAGGCACATATGATGTAGCCTGTACCAGGACCCTGACTTACTTATCTTCATGCAGTCGTCTGGCACATGGGTTTCAGGGCAGCTCCCTCTTTGCTGTTTTACAGTTTAGACTGAATATTCGTTCTCTAAAAATGTGCTGTGAGGGATTTCAACCCAGTGCAAATTTTGCCACTTGAGCAACTTGGTAATTTTGGTTTGAAGCAGGAATTGCAAACTTCTTGGCCCAATCTCCGATTTATTACTCTTTTCTCATATCTTCTGTTGATACAATAATACTTCAAAGTTTGTTTGTCCTGTATTCTGGTAGTCAACATTGCTGCTGATCTGTAGCGTTTACTGAGAGCCTCTGTAAATCTTTTTGATTCATCTGCTTGATCCCGCCTCCTTTACCACAGTGATTGCCCATCTTTGCTGCCCTGTTGCCTGGAGGGTCTTTGCCAGCTCTCACCTCCTAGTATGTGGTCAGGTGTGGGGGCCCTCCGGGGGCTGCAGAGCTTTTTAGATCTCAGATAAGGAAGGAAGTAAACTCTTAACCTAGCCCCTATCTAGAGAATGGTGGGGTGGTGCTTGCTGGGGGAGGGGTGTGGGGTGGAGCGTTTTGGAGCAGGAGTCGGGACACGGGAGGAGGAGCGCAGGGGTCACGCCGGGACGGGTGCTGGTGGGGCAGGGCCACGCCTCGTCGGCGCGTAACGCTGAGGTGAGAAGAGCCTCCTCCATCAGTGGAACGTCTCGTTTTCCAGTTGTAGCTGAGAGAACTTGATTTACAGAAATAAACATACAGCAAGGCCCCACATGTACTTTTTTCCTAGCCCACGTGTATTTCTCGTATTTTCCCGGTTAGGTTCTAAATGTTGTCAGAAGTTGTGCCTGGCCGTCTCTGGCACTGGACACATGGGGTCTACATACAGTAGCCCCAAATCCTGAATTAGTCACTGAAACGCTCACTCCCACGAGAGGAACTGAACTACATTCAGGCCGTCAGTAGGTAATGAAGGTTGTAAGACATTTTTCGTCTGTAAAATTCACTGTGTATCAGGGCGCTGTAATGCTGCACTGACTAGTGCCGTCAAATAGCGTGGCTTTCTGTCTGCCTTTTCTTTTCATGCTGTGAAGAAGAGAGAAGATTGGACATGGACGAGAAACCTCTGGTGGTGCAGCTGAACTGGAACAAAGATGACCGAGAGGGCAGGTTTGTCCTTAAGAATGAGAACGATGCCGTTCCTGCAAAGGTGAGGGCCGGGGCCTCGCTGATGCTGCTCCACGGCCGCCTCTGATTGGGGGTCCCGGGGCTCATTCTCCTCTTTGCTGCTCTCTCTAAACTGCCCTTTTACCTTCCTCCTGGAAAGTACTGTAAGAGTAGCCCAGCTTCTCCCTGCTTCATCCTCTATTTCACGAAATAATCCCAAATATTATTATTCTCTCCTTTTCAAAGAATTATGTAAACTGTTGTCACTCAGAGACTTCATGATCAAGGAATCAGCTTCAGGTTTTTTTCCCCAAAATTATAAAGTCAAAATATGTTTTAATAAGAATCAAAAGGGAAAATAAAACTTGAATAACCTATTTATATGTGAACTTTCAGACACAGCTTAATAGTAAGGCAAGTTTAAGACCTTTTTCGTATTATTATACGGAAGGTTACTACTTTGTAAACTGCCTTGAGTTTCTCTGGGTGCTGTAATAGCGTGAGTCTAAAACTTTCTCAGCTAGTAAGACATCTGGAATTCCTGTGCCACTGTTCTTTCCATGTGGAATACTATGAAATATAGCTTTAAAATGATGAGAATTCTGTTTCGAGTCAGCTGGCCTCTTACAGACTAGAGTTCCGTGTTGACAAGCGATAGCAAAGGCAGAGTAAGGGTACTTTGAGAAAAAGCTTGCGTTTAATCTTCCCAGTAGATCTGGGGAAAGGGCCGCTGTTTGCTTCTGGCGGCAGTTTGCAGTGTCTGTGTGACGTCAGCGTCCCATGTGGAAGATCCAGACACACAGCTGTGCCCCCGGGACTTGTCGCCTTTGCGGTAAACACATACGAAGTAAGGATGGGTAACTTTTTTCTGCCAGAGGAGCCCGGCTGGCTACAGTCCATGGAGTCAAAAAGAGTCAGACACGACTGAGCGACTAAGCACGTGATTTCAGCTGGTGTGCAGTGTGTAGTAGAGCCCTTCTTGGGGTCGGGACAACTGGACGGGGCCCAGGCAGCTTGCACGGAGACGGAGGTGCTCGCTGGCACAACTGAAGGCAGTTTTCTTTCCCCATAAAATAATCTTGTATTTTTTTTGATTCTTTACCAGCCAGCCTATTAAGTCATATAAAAAATAATTTGTTTCTGTGTCTTCTGCAGGCAGGTCATGTTGTAAATTAAGAATAAGCAAAATAATAAGAAGAAGATCTGGAAAAGAAATTAGAAGTTTTTGTGTAAACACGATACTTAACAGCTTTGCTTCATAAACGCCAATGTTTTAGGGCTATTCTTGACATTTCTTTTGACATTAAAGGAAACATCTATAAAGTAGATAATGTTTCAAATGGTAATTTCTGTATTTCCACTAGGTTCCATTCATTTAAGTTACTAATTATTTGGATTTTTATTTATTAAAAATGATAAGCTGGTGTGATTGCCACCCCAGTTTTCTTAGTGGGTTTGGGTTTTCTTGTGTGCTTGCCTCTTTGGTTATCAGTTTGAATTTAGGTGAAGTTTTCACTCGGTAAAGTGAGATCTTGGGTTTGTAAGTGTGATCAGTCCACTCACGTACCTGTTGGCACAGTCGAGACAAAGCCCATCTCTCACCCCAGGCCTTCCCTGCCCCAGTAGCTGTTTTTGGCTGTACGTGTGAGATGCAGTTAGATCCCCATAGATGGCTCTGTGTGATTCTGTGTCGTAGCAGTGGAGTGATAATGTTGCTTTTATCAGAAGGCTCAAAGTAACGGACCTGAAAAGCAGGAAAAAGAAGGTGTTATCCAGAACTTCAAGAGAACTCTCTCAAAGAAGGAAAAGAAGGAAAAAAAGAAGAGAGAAAAAGAGGCAGTGAGACAGGCGTCTGATAAAGATGAGAGACCTTTTCCTGGGGATGACATGTAAGTTAGTTGTGGAAATATTCCTGTTTCTTTGTGTTCTAAGCCAAATGTTTTTAATGCAGCAGGCCTCCTTAAACTCCCCGATAAATGGGAGAGGGGTGGCCTCAGCTCAGTGACCAGTGTGCCCTGGCTCTGCGTGCTGAGGGGAACCGGGCGTCTGCTGAGCAGCGCGTGTTGCTAACGCTGCCAGGCTGTGCTGCTTGCTCATCTTGGCACGGGGAACCCACGAACGGGGCTGCCTTTCCTGGTGAACCATGGGGTCAGATTCTCATCATCCCTGCCTCCCTTCCCTTCCCTCTCTGCTGTTCCGGTCCTTAAGGCAGCACTGGTTTCTCAGACACCTCGGATACGCTTAACGCCTGATCAGAGGTTGGCAAGACTGGTAAGAAAAGCTGGTGTCCCCGTCTCGGCTCAGAGGCGCCATCAGGCCCACCTAGCCCCTCCCTTTCCTGCCTGTGCGCCAGCCCCAGCACAGGTGTGCTCACCTGTCTGAAGGGACTTGTGCCTCTGATCTCGGAGCCCAGGGGGTAACAGAAAGGAGGCGTGAGGAGGACCTGGCCTCTGCTCTTCACGGAGTCTCCTGGCCTCGGTGTAGTCTCATTGATTTTCAGTTCAGTCAGTTCATTCCATCATCAGGTGCCTTTTCCAAGGCTGCCTCCTCGTCTTGGTGCTGACTACATCCACTCCAGCGAATGTCCTTGTTTCTACAGTTTTGAGGACTTGTTTGACTATTTCCTTACGAAATATTCCGCAAGAATGGCTCAGAGACACTGTGGCATGCTTGTGTTGCCACACAAGGGTCTCCAGCCCCTCCAGCCCGCCTCCCTTAGGACTGGCGCTTGTGGCAGAACCGTGTCTGATCCCTGCAGTGTGTGAGTGCGTCAGCGCAGCTGGCTTTACCATTAACACGGCCGTTGGCTCTGCATGCTTGTGAACCGTTCATGCGCTTCTGCCGCAGTGGCCTCTTCAAGTCTTTCCCCGTATTTTGAGTGATTCTAAGTGTCCCATGTGTCTTGAGGACGTTAACCATTTGTCAGTGAAGGATGTTTACTTTAGAGTGGGGTTGGAGGCCGTTGTGGATTGCATCAGAGTGGATTTAGATCTTAATCTGTTAGGCAGAGATGCCTGTGTGATGAGCATGAACTCTTGAGTACAGTATGTTACACTGTAAGGCTCTACTCAGTGTGTTTATGCAGGAGGAAGAACTTGTACACATAGGTTGCTCACATATGAAAAATATCAAGGAAGAGAATTTAAAACTTAGGCTATAGTCATTCTGTTAATTCAATGTACAGGATGATCAATTACTTGTGTTAAGAAAGTAAGCTACTTAAGATGAATTAAGTTCAACTTGATAGATTCAGAGCTTAACTGATTTAATGAAATTATTTTATGATTTTTATGACATCTTTCAAGTATATTTATCAAAATTTAGTCAAGTATATTGAAAGTGAAGTCGCTCAGTCATGTCCGACTGTTTGTGACCCCATAGGCTCTAGCCTACCAGGCTCCTCTGTCCGTGGGATTTTCCAGGCAAGAGTACTGGAGTGGGTTGCCATTTCCTTCTCCAGAGGATCTTGCCAACCCAGGGATCAAACCGGGGTCTCCCGCATTCCAGGCAGATGCTTTACCGTCTGAGCCAACAGGGAAGGACTATGTTAGTCTCACCTGAATACTTAATTTTCAACTCATCATTCTATACACTTGACTCATTGTAGGAACTTTGGGAGCTATTTCCTTTTTCAGTCTTTCAGTTGTTAAAGGAATCATGCCGTTTGAGTTCTTCAAGACTTACTGGGTTGCAAAGAGTTGGACATGATTGAGCGACTGAGCATGCATACATAATTTGAAGACAGATTTTTGCTAAAGTGTATTTAGTTCTTTATTTCTTGTGGTTGCAATGCTGTATCACTTATTTAAGCTCTTTGAGATAGAGAAACCTTGTAGCAATAACCGAAATGTATTTTTTTCTAGTTTTATTAACGAATACTCAATTAAGTTCTGTAAACTCAACTATAAAATTTTAATTAGGAGTTTCTGCCTAGTTCAGCGGTTTAGTTTGTATCGAGAGAAACTTCCTCTGCTGTAATTACCCTAGGGCAGGGCAGAACCGCTCAGGGTTCGGCAGCGGCTGGAGGACCCGCGCCGCGCGAGTCCGGTGAGTCCGGAGAGCCTGTCTCTAACGTAACGCCCGGTGTGTCTTGTTCCTCCCTCTCTGCCCACAGTGAGAATTCTCGCCTGGCCGCTGAGGTCTACAAAGACATGCCCGAGACCAGCTTTACGCGAACCATCTCCAACCCCGAGGTGGTTATGAAGCGACGGCGGCAGCAGAAGCTGGAGAGGAGGATGCAGGAGTTCCGGAGCTCGGACGGGCGGCCGGACTCGGGTACGGCCCCGCGCCACGCCCGCTTATCCCTGACGCGAGAGCAGCCGTCCCGTGACGCAGCTGACGTGCCCCGACGTCTAGGGACGCGCCTGGCGTGGGCCACGCCCGCTTATCCCTGACGCGAGTGCAGCCGTCCCGTGACGCAGCTGACGTGCCCCGACGTCTAGAGACGCGCCTGACGTGGGCCACGCCCGCTTATCCCTGACGCGAGTGCTGCCGTCCCGTGACGCAGCTGACGTGCCCCGACGTCTAGGGACGCGCCTGACATGGGACGCGCCTGGCGTGGGCCACGCCCGCTTATCCCTGACGCGAGTGCAGCCGTCCCGTGACGCAGCTGACGTGCCCCGACGTCTAGGGACGCGCCTGACGTGGGCCACGCCCGCTTATCCCTGACGCGAGTGCTGCCGTCCCGTGACGCAGCTGACGTGCCCCGACGTCTAGGGACGCGCCTGATGTGCGCCACGCCCGCTTATCCCCGACGCGAGTGCTGCCATCTAGGGACGCCCCTGACGCGCGCCGTGGTCTGGTGACGCGCGCCGTGGTCTGGTGACGCGCGCCGTGGTCTGGTGACGCGCGCCGCGCCCGCTGTCGCGCTTGACGCCAGGGTTGCCGGCTAGTGAGGGGCTGATGTGCGCCGTCGTCTAGTGCCGCGCGCCGTGGTCTACTGACGCGCCGCGCCCGCCGCCGCGCTTGACTGGAGTGTTACTGTCTGGGGACGCGCCTGATGTGTGTGAACAAGTGTGGTGAAGTCACGAGTTACTCAGTAGTTCCGCTTGTTGGGAAAGAATAATCACTTGTCTCAGGAAGGCTCTGGATCAGAGGCCTGTGTCACTGACGCGGCGTTTCCTGAAAATGCCCGGCCTGGCGGGGCGGCGCCGCCGGCCCTCCCGCAGGGCCGCCTGCGCTGCTTCGCTGCTTCGGAGGCGGCGGCGCAGCCTTGCCTGGGCCCTGACGGGCTGGGTCTTCGTCACGCGCTTCGTGGGAACTGTGGTGTCGGTGACTCAAAAACTAGGGCGCTGGGAGGCTTCTTACTCTAAGTAATTTAATAGATGGCTCTTGAGGCCTGTCCTTCCTTACGGGATTTGAAATGGCTTAAAAACACATGCACTGAAAAAGGAGCGGGAAGGAGAGAGGAGCTGCACGGATGAGGAAGGGAAACGTAAGAGTTCGGGGAGTGTTGGGAGTGCCAGCCCGGGCTCCTCCGCAGAGAGCGCTCGTCTAGCGCAGGCCCCGACCCCGAGGTGCTCGCGAGGGGTGGGCTCCGCCTGGGGCCGCTCGGCAGCGCGGGCCTGGAGGGCGGCCGCGGGGCGGGCGTGCGCGGCCCGAGGGGAGCGGCGGGCGGGCGCCAGCAGCGGAAGGCCGGGCCGCTCGGCGCGGTTCTCCCGTGTGGCGCCCTGTCCGCCGCGGGGCCGCGGCCGGGCGCGTCGGGGGAGGGAGCCCGCCTGCGCCCCCTGTCCTGGTGGCTGAGAGCCGCGGCGGCGTCACTGGGCGCGGAGGGGCTTGGCGCCGGGGACACTGACCCAGAGCGGAGGCCGCTGTGAGGGGCGGGCGGAGGGGCAGGGCAGGCCTCGGGGGCGCGGAGGAGGAGCCGCAAGGGCGCGGGAGCGCCGGGCCTGTCTGCTCGCGGAGGCGCGGGCTTCCGGGAGACCCAGAGGCGGGCGCGCTGGCAGAGCGCCGTCTGCGTGAACCCGGGACGGCCGGGTAGAGTGTGCTGCAGCGCCTGTCGGCCTGTGCCCGGCAAGCGGCCTGGAGGAGCGTGCCCCCGCGGGGCCGGAGTGCTGTCGTGGCGGGAAGAGCCACGCAGAGCCTCGTCCTGCCGTCTCTAGCCTCCGGGTCCCCGGGTCTCGGGAGGGGCTCACACGCGCCGCCCGGCCCCTTCACCGCGGGTCGGAAGCCGTCCCTTGGAGCAGGCTCCGGCTCTGCGCCTGGGAGAGTGTGTGTACTCGCTGAAGGCCGCCAGGTGTGAGTGGCTTCGGAACGCCCGTGGGGTCAGCCTTCCACTTCAGCTGCCCGTGCACAGCCTGGGAGCTGCGCGTGCCGCCCTGGACCCTTCCGCGCCGTGGGCCCCGCATTGTGCACCTTCCCAGTATGGGAGCGATCCTCCCTTAGCTTTAGAACTGAAACGTGTGTTTACATAGACGGGTTATAGTTGCCGGCAGGAGTTTTAAAATGTTAGCTTCTCTCCTGTCTCTCCCTCCTCAGAGATTTCGGAGATGTGTGTTTCGGTTATGCTGATTCTGTGGTACTGTGCTTTTACAGTGAAAAGCTCTTAAAGCAGACTGTACCCGTTTGTCTCTCTGTTGACCTGTCCCTGGATGAGTTGGGTGGCAGGCTCCCTGGTGCTGTGGTGTTACCATCAGGCCCTCTCCCCATGCCTGTTCAGCTCAGCTCCATACAGTCGGGGCTCCCGTGCAGGCACACGCGTGTGAATGCGTGCATCAGCATCTTGTATTTGTGTCCCTTCATCGTTGCTGCCCCCCTTTCTTGCCGTTTGTTTGCGTGAATTGTCTCTTTCTGTCCCCTCACTTTCAGTCAGTTTGTGTCTTTAGCTCTGAAGGAAGTTTCTTATAAGCAGCATGTAGATGGTTCTTGTTTTTTTCTAATCAGCTGCCCTGTGGTTTTTGATTGTATCATTTCGTCTGTTGACATTTGAAGTAATTACTAATAGGTGTGTACTTATTGCCACACTATTATTTGTTTTCTGCTAGTGTACCTATTTTCTCTGTGGGTTTCTTTGTTCCTTCCCTTGTTATTTTGTTGATTTTCTTGAGTGGTATTCTTGTGTTTCCTTCTTGGGAGTTTTTGTGTTTATTGTAGGTTTTTGTGGATAGTAGGGGTCCATATACATTGGTCTGTATCTACCTGTGTTAAACTAGCAGTCGTTTAAGTTCAGACACATTCTAAAAGATGTACATTTTTTACTTCCCCTTCTTGTTAGTTTTCTCCCCTTAATTTCTACCCTTTACAAGCTGTTGAGAACCTGTGGCAGTGACCGGTCCAGGCTGTGTCCTTATCGTTGAGCTGGGGGGCCTCGTCCCTGTGAGTCTAGATAGCTTGCCTCCTGGCCTGTGTCAGCAGGTCTGCATTCTGATGCTGGCTTGGACTTGCTGATTATCTTAGGAGGCCAGCATTATTGTACTGGTGTCAGGTCGTCGTGAGGCAGTGTGTGCCAGACTTGTGTGCAAAGGGTGTGAGAAGCATTCAGTAGCCAGAATAACTGCATTAGAACTCAGCAGACACGGGAGTCACAGAAGTTTAGAGTTTGCGTCCAGGTGCACAGATCTTTATTCTCACTCTTTAACTTAAAGGTGGGACAAAGGAGTCAAAGGAAATGTGCCCCCTGCCTCCAGGTCCCACGTGGCTTAGGAACATGGTGCCTTGCCTGACTCACACACCTGCCCCGGAGTCTTTCATCTAGATTTAAAATCGTAGGGCTTAAAAATCTTGTAAGTAGAAAGCAGATTATGGCACCAAAAATGCGATAATGCAACATGTAAAGAGTCCATTAAAGAGAAACAAGGAAGAAAACCTCGGGGTGCCCACATGGCTCTGCCCTAGTTCACAGGGAGAAGGGACCAGTTTCAGACTGTTGGTCAGGAAGTTGAGGAACGGGGGAAGGCCGGTGTCTAGCTTGGTGCAGGTGAGGACGTGGGAAGGCAGGTGGAGACGGGGCAGCGCTCAGGACGCTCCTTCCCATCCTTTACCGAGAGCAGATATGAAAGCAGCGTGGGCTTGAGGAGAGGACGCATGCAGCCTTACCACACAGAACTGCTCCTCATGCACTCTGGCTAAGGGTCACTGAGCCAGCACGGCCCTGCCATGTGTGGTGTTTAACAGGAAGTAGGGCTGGAATCTGTGCACAGCTCTCTGTTGTTGGAGTGAAATAAAAGTTGTGCTTAAAGATGTCAAACTTTTTTTTCAGGTGGAACATTGAGGATTTACGCAGATAGTTTAAAGCCAAATATTCCCTACAAGACAATCCTGCTGTCCACTACAGACCCCGCGGACTTCGCTGTGGCCGAAGCCTTGGAGAAGTACGGCCTGGAGAAGGAGAGCCCCAGGGACTACTGCATCGCCCGCGTGAGTGCTCCCAGGTCACGTGGGCCCGGATGTGGCGCTTTGCATGGCAGCTGAACATGGGCTGACTTTCTCCCTGCTGTATTGTTAGAATCTGGTAAACTGAGACCATGGGCATATGTATAAAAGACAACATTCTCCCTCCATTACAAAAGTAGTTTGTGTTTCTGTTTGTTATAAATTAAGTATAAAAAGACCAATCGAAGAAGATAAAAATTCTCTGTAGTTCTAATACTAAAGGATAAGCGCTATTTATGTTTTCATACGTACCCTTCCAATTTTTATTTAGCATATGTACTAACATATAGGTAACAGTTTATTTTAGTAAAATCTGCTTTAGTGATTGTTTTCTTAACATAACAACTGAACATTTAAATAAATCTTGGTTTGCTGTTTGTCACTAACCAACATTTGGTTGATAGACTTAGTTGCCATCCATAATTTCTTGGAGATGAAGGTGTGTCTTTGACTCGAGTTCTCAAGAAATAACAGTGAAATTTTATACCTCAGAATTGATTTGGTCACACTGAGTAAAATCAAGCAGATTTTTCTCTTGTAAGACAAACTTTCTGGTAAATCGATTTACTTCAACTTTAAGTCAGTCCCAAGTAGGTATTAACTTCTTTGTAACTGTTATTTCTGTCAGAATCTCATTGAAAGTAGATTTTAAAAGGTGTCCTCCTTTCTTTCATCTCACCAATTGATTGTTAAATAATCAAAGTGCGGTAGACTTAGTTCCTCCTCCCCCAGGATTATTTAGGAATAATTAAAGTACGATATGTTACATGTGTTAAAGTTTACAGCACTGTCAGTTCTGGCAGGTCAGCACAGTGACACCCCCAGAAGCTTCCTTGTGTCTCTTTCTGCTGTGTATTTCATTATGTGGGTGTGTCATAGTTTGTTCATCCATCACCTGTTCATGGAACTTGCGTTGTTTCCAGTTTTCATTTTTTAACTCCTACAGTAAGACTGCTGTGAGCATATGTTGCAGGTCTTCTCGTAGAAGTGTTTCTCTTCTTGAGAAAAGACTCAGGAGAGGGCTCAGTCCCACAGGAGGCACATGTGTGCGTGTCCAGCGTGGCTGTACCACTTACAGCTCCCTACCCGTAGAGAGATCCCGTTGGCGTGTCCAGCGTGGCTGCACCACTCACGGCTCCCCACACACGTGTAGACGAGAGGCCCCGTTGCTTTCTCTGCACTCATCTCTTGTTTGGTCGATCGTCTTACCTGTCAGTTATTCTCATGTGTGTCGTCGTATCTCATTGTGGAAAAATCTTACATTTCCCTGATGACCCATATATATATGAAGTCCTACGAATGATACATAGGCTGTGAGTGTTTTTTCCCAGTCTGTGGCTTGGCTTGCCTTTTCATTTTTAAAGTGGTATCTTTCAGTGATTAAAATTGTTAAAGTCTAACTTGGTAATTCTGTTTTAGCATTCTATGCTTTTCTTATTCTATATGAGAATTTGTTTCCTCCAAAGTTGTGAACACTTTTACCAGTATTTTATTTTAGGAGTGTCATAGTTTTAGGTCTTACAGTGGGGCTATATGTTCCGTTTCAAGGTAATGTCTGTGTATGGTATGAGGTTAGAGTCGCTTCTGTGCAGACACCAAGGTGACCCAGTGCCATTTGTTACAAAGGCTTTCCTTTTTCCTTCTGTGCTTTTGTGGAAAATCAGTTGGCCATATATATTTTTGGTTCTAATTCTGGAATCTGGTGTTTAATTTACATATCTTGTATCTTTTTGCCAATATCAAGCTATATTGATTACTGTAGATTATGGTAAGTCTTTTAAAATCATACAAAGTCCCTATTCCACTTTTTCCTTTTGCTTTAATAAATTGCTTTGGTTATTCCAGCTTATTTGCATTTATACGTGAACTTTAGAATCAGCTTATCAGTTTCTACATAAAACCTGCTGGAATCGTGGGTGGGTTTGCACTGACTGTGGACGACTCAGAACCCTAGCAGTGTTCAGGCTTTCAGGCCGTGAGCTGAGTGCTGTCTGCTCTGAGCTCTCAGCGGTGCTGGCAGTGTTGCTACAGAGGGAGTTAAATAAGAGGCCTTGCTTGAGTTTTATGGCTTTTTCTTTTTGTTGTAAAGCTGAGAATTTATATTCTGTTGGAAAAACCATTTGCTAGATCTATAATTTTATGAGTAAAGCCCAATTTTCAGCTGAAAATAGATGGGAAGACAGATGTTTTTATCCCATTGAGATGACAATAAAGGAATAAAAACCCTGTGTAAATGCACAAGAACAAAGGGCATGAGAGAAGAGATGGCAAGAGTTGTGAACGCAGTCCTCCCATCCAAGTACTAACCAGGTCCGACCCTGGTTAGCTTCTGAGACCAGGCGCTCTTAGGGTGGTGTGGCTGTAGACGTGAATGCAAGACCTGAAGGAGGCGGGTCTGACTTGCTGGTCCGGAAGCCACCTGCAGAGGGGCCTGGGTCCCAGCCCGGAGGACCCAGGAGTACGGGCTCCAGCGCTCCCCGGCAGCACTGCAGACCGTCCCGGGACAGGCTGTCCCGAGCGTTGTTTCAGGGAGCAGCCTCCACCGGCCTGCCTCCCCGGTGCTGGCTGCCCTGTCCCTCCCTCCTGAAGGCCGTGGCCACACTGCGGGGTTAGGGGTCCTGGCATAGCAGGGTCTGCACCACAAGCAGGAGGCTGGAGGGAGGCTGTGCCCCGAGTCCCAACAGCCAGAAGATGAGCGATTCCTTCCAGACGGCGCCGTCTCTCAGGGAGGAGCAGCCTGTATGACTCTGACCTGCGGACGTCCTGGCTCACTAGCGGGCACCCTCACCAGAGCCACCTGCTCTCCCTGGGCTCGCCGTCAGTGTGAGAGGACGGCCCGGACTCAGTGGATGCTGGAAAATGCCTGTAAAGTGAGAGGCAGACCAGCCCAAGCAGATGAGACAACCTGAGATAAAAGAGACAGAGATGGAAGTGTGCAGAAGCGGGACCTGAGGCGGAAGGGCTGGGCTGCTGCTTGGGGGAGTGGACCAGAGTGCCGTGGGAGGGGCCTGCAGAGAAGGGCCGGGGCGAAGCGCTAGCAGGAGGGCCGGACGGGGCGAAGGGCGTCTGCAGAGGACAGGAGGACAGGAGATGGGGAGGCTTAGGGCCTCCCGACGGAGGCTCAGGCACAAAAAGCGATAGGAGTGGAGAGAGAGGTTGTCCAAGAAGTAACACTAGTGTGTCTCCCAGACCTGAAGGATCTGGGTTTTGGGGTCCATTTTCCTCATACTTCCAGTTATAACCGCTGTGGAAAGTGCCTGAGGATGGAAACAGCCAAGCAGTGGTGTGGATGGAGCCTGCACTCTTCACAGACAGAGGCCCGACCCTTTTCCACCTGGGCCTCCGAGGCTGTGCCCCGAGGCTGCAGCTCGGCCCCCGCCTGACTCTTGGCCCAGGTGTCTGCCAGGGGGCCGTTTGTCCCGTGTGTAAGTCTGTTCAGTGATTCTCAGTTCCATGAAGCTGCATTTGAGAGACTGTGTGGTAGGAGACTTCATAATGTGTATTTTCCTTTCCTTAATTTCCGCCTGATTTTATTGATGAAAATGAGAAAATGAAAGAGCACCTTGGTCAGAGTCATGAAGTTATAAAATACTTTCTTTGGGCTTTTTCTGACAGTTTCTTTGCAATCATTTGATGATTCTTTTGAGGGTCACGTAGTTTGGGGCTTTTGTTCTAAATACTGTGTTCTTGAGCATTTTTTGGTTTTTTTGCCTGCTAGTTTAGGCAAAATGAGTTAGGGGTTGATAATTGTTTTTATCCTTGAGATGGAAATCCTTGGCTTTCTCACCATCTCACTGATCACGTGGTACGAAGCTCTTTGGTACTCACTCCCTCCTCTCTTCTGTCTCTTCAGTGAGTGTTCAGTGCACAGGGAGGCTCCGCTTCTTTGTTAGGTACTGCGCTGACTGCGCGAGATACTGTGTTCGGTCAAAGCTGAGACCTGCCTTCAAAAGAGTTCACAGTCAAGGGAGACAGGCTGAGAAAGAAATACAGGCATGCGGTCTGCGCCGAGCGCGGAGGTCGGGGAAGGCTCCCTGGGGGAGTTGTCCCCAAGCCGAGAGGTGAGGGGGGCGCTCGCTGGACCCCGAAGTTGGGAGGGGCGTTGCAGGTGCGGTGCAGCGTGGGGTCTCGTGGCCTGGCGGAGAAGCCGGAGAAGTTCCGAGGGACTTGCTCTCTGAGGCTGCATGGCAGAGTGTGAGACCGAAGACAAGTGCAGGTCAGACCTTGGCGCAGCATGCGTTCCAAGCCCAGGATGCTACGCTTAGTACAAGACACTGTGAGGAAATATCAGTTCTCTAGCATAAGGGTGTGTCGTATTAATAATAAAGGTCTTTTTAGGGTAATTTGTAGCAGGGTAGAGAGAAGTTAGGAGAAGGCAATGGCACCCCACTCCAGTACTCTTGGCTGGAAAATCCCATGGACGGAGGAGCCTAGAAGGCTGCAGTCCATGGGGTCGCTAAGAGTCGGATACGACTGAGCGACTTCCCTTTCACTTTTTACTTTCATGCATTGGAGAAGGAAATGGCAACCCACTCCAGTGTTCTTGCCTGGAGAATCCCAGGGACGGGGGAACCTGGTGGGCTGCCGTCTCTGGGGTCGCACAGACTCAGACACGACTGAAGTGACTTAGCAGCAGTAGCAGAGAGAAGTTATACGGTTCTGTAGACGTCCAAGCCACTTGGTATGTGCACATACGATGTAATTGGGCATAATGTCTGTTATAACGTTATTGAATATAACTCAAGTTTGAAAATAATCTCCAGGTGCCAGTAACTGGCTTTGTTTTATGTGGCTGTGTGTTGGTTGGTATTGAGATGGGCTGGAGCTCAGCAGGGCATTGGAGACTGCGCCCTGGTCACTGGCTCTTTTCTCTCTGTCATGGGGTTTTTCCCCAATGATTAAGAAAATTGCTTGCCATTAAAACAGAATAAAAAGTAATACAGTGCTACGGATGTGAGTGTCGTGCGTGCAGTACCTTAAAGCGCTCGTTCAGTGCATGGCCGTGTACGGCATCTGAACTGTCTGACTACAGTTTAGTCAGAAAATGAACTTTGTACAAGGAAAGGAAAGCTGCTCTCTTCTGCCGCTGCTCTGTGATGGTTTTCCTGCAGAGGACGTGTTCGACGAGACTGCCTTCTTAACACCAGGGTGACAGTGGGAGGTAGGCTGTGGGCCGGGGGTCTGCGGTGACGCAGTCCTCTTTCTTCAGGAGCCTCCTCCCAGGGCGAGCGTCGCCGGCAGCCTGCCGACAGAGCGTGTCGGGGCCAGACCCGACGAGCCCGGGGCCGACAGAGGGCCAGGCCGGTAACGGCAGTCTGGTCAGCTGGCTGAAGTTTTTATTGGAAACTTTTCCCTCACTTTTGTCCTTGTTTTTCAGGATTGTTTATAGTGTTTGAACAATTCAGTTCTACAGTGACTTTTAATTTCCTCAAAAACAAAACATTCTTTTAAATACCCACTGATTCACTTTTTGGGTGTAGTCACAGTTAATTCTTATTCCCTCTTAGGTCATGCTTCCTCCTGGAGCCCAGCATTCTGATGAAAAAGGTGCTAAGGAAGTTATCCTTGATGATGACGAGTGTCCTTTACAGATCTTCAGGGAATGGCCGAGTGACAGAGGTAAAGAGCGATTATGTTTGTTAAGGACTTAGCTCTGGGATACGGGGTAGGTTAGGGTCTAACCTGCCGGAAGAGGCAGGTGTGCGTGGCAGTGTCTCTTGAGGACTGTGTGGTGGGCCGTCTTCCCCTCCTCCTGGACTTGCTGGGGGCTCCTAGCTGGTCCCCTCTTCCTGAGGCCTCTCTGTGCCAGGGGGGCCTGGCAGGAGGCCTGGCACAGACCGTCACTCGGCAGCAGGGCCATTGCGTCCTGCAGAAGCCAGACCAGAGCACCTTGTCAGGTCGCAAGGGGCTGTCACCTGTTGGCGCCTGGTTCCTTCCCTGCTGACCAGACGGGTGACGTTTGGACAGGCTTGTCGTAATAGGGAAGATAACCTTCAACCCTGAATACTGTCTAACCCTTTAGTCATTTTGTGTAAGGAATCCAGACTTTCCACCGCTCAGACAGTTTCTCCTGATTATCTCAGAGTGGTGAGGGCATAAAGGTGCGTTTTTGACGAGAAAACAGTTTTCTTGCTTTCAGAAATGCTTCTTAAGCTCAGTGTTGCTCAGTGGAGGGCCTTGGCGTTGACGAAGACGTGAAAACTTACTGCCAGTTAACCCTGACATATTTGAATGTAGATTGGTACTTTCGAACGTACACTTGCTTCGTACTTTTTCTGGGCAGTAGGAAGTTAAACTTCATTAAAGTCGAGTTGCTCTTAATTGTGACTTAGTTGAGTTAAGGATGTATGTGCCTGTGTGTTAATGGGAGCCTGTGTCACTACACGTGTGTATGGCCATGTTGATGATAGGGTCGTTTGCCAATAGAAGCATTTATTCTGAAATAGGTTGTTTTTCAAGCGTATAGCATGTTTGCATAATTGTTAATTTAAAATGCTTTGGGGAAATGGCTTACAAGAGTTTTCAAGAACACAAAGTTAAATTGTGTGAGCTTTTCTTAATTATGCCTTGGGCAATGGTGTGCAATGCTAAGTTGCTTCAGTTGTGTCCACCTCTTTGCGCCCCTATGGACTGTAGTCCCCCAGGCTCCTCTGTCCATGGGATTCTCCAGGCAAGAGTACTGGAGTGGGTTGCTGTTTCCTCCTCCAGGGGACCTTCCCAGCCAGGGCTCAAACCAGGTCTCCTGCATTTCCCGTATTGGCAGGTGGACTCTTTACCACTGGAGCCACCTGGGGAGATGTGAAATTGCATTTTCCTAATGAACCTTGGGCAGTTGATGGTCGATCAGCTGTCCATCAACATTCACTTGAGTCGGTTGATAATTTAATGTTTCTCTTCTAGGGATTTTAGTCTTTCAGTTGAAGAGGAGGCCACCGGACCACATCCCAAAGAAAAGTAAGAAGCACACGGACGGGAAGCCCCTGCAGGGGAAGGAGAGAGCCGACGGGTCGGCCTACGGCTCCGCCCTGCCCCCTGAGAAGCTGCCCTACCTCGTGGAGCTGAGCCCAGGTGAGCAGGGCCACGCTGGGCACGCTGCACTTTGTGGTGAACCTTAACTCGGATAGCCTGTCTTTTGGTTGACATCCTTTTTTTTTTAAGACCATTTATTTATTTATTTTTTTAAGTAGCCATCATAAGATGGTATTTATTAAAAAACAAACCCTTAAGACCATAGGATATGTATACTCATGCATAAGAATAAACTTAACGTGCACAAAAATGGACATTGAAAGACAAAATCTTAAGTATTGAATACAGAGAGTTTTTGAGACGCTTAAATGATCTACTCCCTTTAAAAAAATTTTTTCCCAAAATAAACTTGTAAAAGACTTAAGCTACTAAAAATCAGGAAACCGAGACCTTCTTTTCTCAGGACAGACTTTCTAGAGGCAGGGGTGTGTGTGTGTGTCACACTGTCGCTCAGTGTGTGAGCGTCCTAGAGAATGTCTGTAACCGTAGTATATCCAAGAAGCCCATGCGTAAGAGGAAGGCTACGTGCATAGTTTTAAATGATAATAGACTAAGTGTATATCGGGTCAGCCTTCTAGACTGTGTGTGTGTTGCCTTCTCTTAAGCTAAAGCTGTTGTTACAAGTTAGCCATCAGGTAGAGAAATACACTGACTTTCTTAAAACGTCTTATATAAACACATTGTTTATATAATGTCCTTAATCTGCTTACATACTTGATACGTGTGTGACACGTGTGTCATTTACCTGAACTGCGTCATTTCTGTTTATTTGGTTAAAATGGTGCCGTGTGACCTGTACCGTAAAATGCTATCAAGAGCAGAGTCGACCTTCCCGCCCAGAGTTTCTTTTAAATGAAGCTTAGTAAGTAATCCTAGAAAAGGTTAGCTGAAAGCAAACTGTTATGGAGATAGCCTGTGGATCCTTGGGCAGGAAGTATGTTTTGCTCTTTGACTCCTGAGTATTTATTTTTGCTTACAAAATTGATGCTCACTAATGATGGGCCGTGGTCCCTGAGGTCCAGGGTGTCTGCTGGGTTGTGTGGTGTTGAAACAGGTAAATGGCTCCTGTCCTGACTGGCGGTGTAGTTTATAGTCTGTGTCTGTGCTGCAGGCAGTAGCTTCTGTATCTGAAGGTTTTTTAAAAATTGATCAGCTGTTTGTGGGGAGATGTGAGTATTGCTCTGTCTCTGAGTTCTTTGGCTGAAAAGTTCATGGACACTTCGGTTTGGAAGCCTGGTGTGTCTGGCGTCCGGGCGTGAGGGTTGGTGCTCAGCTGAGGCAGCAGGGCACGGTGGCTGGGAGATGGCCGTTGGTTTTGAAACTTGGTCTTTGGGCATTGGGTCTGTCCTTTAAAAGTTTGCATTACGTGCTGGAAAATTAATGATTATTTTCTCCCAAACCAACATGTTTGAAAATAGTAGTATTAGCCCATAGTGACTTCATACAGAGCAGCTGACATAGAATAGTTTTGAAATGAAGAACAGCAAGTTGACTTGGGTGGTAGCAGAGACAGGATGACAAGTGCTCCCCGAGTGCTTCCTAGGTGGCAGACGCCGTTCTGGGCCCTGGAAGTGGAGCGGCAGCAAGTCAGATTAAACCCCCGACCTTGGGGCTCAGGTTTCGGCAAGAAGTGCTGTTTTGACTGCTTATTTCACACTTAGTGTCTCCCAGGTCGTAAACTGCGTAGAACTGTTCCGCAGGTGTAGAGGGACGGATGGGGGGTCCCGTGCGGATGCCAGCTGTGTCCTGCTTACCACCAGACGCTGGCAGCGTGCATCACACACGGCCCTTGCCACCGCCAGTCAGGGTCACGGAGCTGCCGCCCACGCCTGGGCAGCGGGTGCAGAGGGGCCAGAGGTCTCGCTGCCCTCGTGCGATTCGTGGTCTCAGTCTGAGCGGGCGGGCGTCATGCGCCCGGGGGTCTGCCGCCCTGCCAGGTGCGGGGCCGCAGGGGAGCCTCTCTGCTCATGAAGGCCGCACTGGGGGTCACGGAGGCAGGCCCAGTGCCTGCCACAGGCTTCTCACCCCAGAGCCGTCCTCCCCAGAGCAGCCGTGCCTGCTGGTGTGGCCGCTGAGTGCGGAGCACGGTCTGCACGCGGAGTGAGAGGGCGTTTGCTGCCCACCGCTGGGTGCTGGCAGGCCCGGGGTGAGGACCGCATCGCCGCATGTCAGCCAGCATGTGTCCTCGGCGGGGATGGGGGGAGCTGAGGCCTGCGGGGGCTGTCCAGGCTTCTGAAATGTGGGTGGGCGCTTCCACTGTCTTGGAGGGACAGGGGTAGCGAGTCATGTTCTTCTCTGGGCGGAAGCAACTGGCTGCCCAGGCAGGGTGGGGGTCTCCCTGTGCTGGACTAACAGCTGCCCACCCTGGCACTCACCTTTTGTCTTAGTGTCTCCCTAACAGCGGGCCTCGGCCTCTCACACGCGCGCCGCGTGGAGCACGGCTGTCGGGTCCGCACCCCGGGCTTGGGTGACGCGCTTTTCCCACGACAGTCGCCCCTGCAGCTCACCCTCTCTGTCTCTCCCCCACGCCTTCTGCATGGCCTCTGTCCTGCTGCGGCCTTCACCTGGGTGCCGTGCATGTCTCCGACCCCAGGGAGAAGGAACCACTCTGCCTGCCACGGCTATCACACTTCCGGAGGTAACGCTCTTGTTTCCTACTGCTTTCTTACCTAGAGCACTAACCGCCTCATGGGCAGAATAACGGGAACTGACCACATGGGTGATGTGTTCATTTTTCAATTCATATAAATAACGTGTCTTAAGAGTTCAATGTCCTGTCATCTTATACGTATCTAGTAATTGTTCCATATCCAGAATTCATTTATGAGAAGCTTGCTTTGCAGAAATTTCCAGTTCCTTTGTTCAGGATAAATTTTAAGTGAGAATTTGAAGTGAAGAAGGGAGAGAGCAGTTTTCTTGACCGTCAAGTCCCCTCTCCTGCAAGACAATCAAGAAGAGGGGCGAGGCATCGGAGAAGGAGACGGACGGGGAATAGACAGCTTGAGATCCAGGCCCAGAGAGAGAGGGCCTGGGCTGAGAGGGGAGCCATGGTGGGTGGGGAGGGCCACGTGTGTGATGCCCCAGGAGGCTGCAGAGGAGGAGCCCCTGGCCAGCGGGTGCCACTCACCCCGGCCCCTGGTGGGCTCTCACTGGCGTCCGGACTGGATGCAGGGTGTCTTAGGGCTGTCCTCGTTCTCCCGGTTGAAACTCGTCACTTGTCAGCAGAGCTGTGGTTTCTTACTTGGGGTTTGTTTCTCAATTTTTGTGCAGTAGAGTCTGTCTTAGATAGTACATGGAATCATTTCTTTGGCCTGTTTTATATTTTAAATGTCATTTTTTTGCATGTCGCATGTAATAGTCAAATACGTTCTCATATATAAAGCTTATTCACCTTTTAGTATCTTATATTGGTTTGTTGAACTTTGTCCGAACTGATCATATAGGTTTTCATCAGATATTAGCCAAACTTGGAGTTTGGGTGGCATTTATCCCTGGGCTGTGTGCTGTGCCTAGTCGCTCGGCCGCGTCCGGCTCTGTGGTCCCCACGGACGGAGCCCGCCAGGCGCCTCTGTCCACGGGATTCTCCAGGCAAGAACACTGGAGTGGGTTGCCATGCCCTCCTCCAGGGGATCTTCCCAACCCAGAGATCAAACCCAGTATTTATCACCTATTTTGATACAATATATAAATAGAGTCTTAGACATGTTTCAGTTGTTACTTTATTCCTGAAAAGGACTCTAATGTCTTCCTGTGTTTTAATTTCATACTGTAAAATAATGGAACAATAGAGAAATACATTTCTTTTTTCACCTGGCATATACCAAAAATACGCATGATATAGTCATCAACTTCCCTAAAGTGTCCTTAGTTTTTATGCCAGTTCTATTTGAGGAGACTTAGGTTTTTGGAATTTTTTTTTCTAATAGAGTTAGTGAAAATATTCTCTTGATAGTCATGTTTCAGTAAGATTTACATTTCTTTTTTGACGGTTTCATTACTATTCTCTTGGTTTGTTGAAGTGTGAGCTTTCTGGGCACGTGACCATCATCCGCTTCCTCACTGTGCATCTCTGGCGTCCAGCATGGCCCCGGGGCCGTGCTCCCAGTCAGCCCTCCTTAGGCGCTCGAGTCCCCCTCCCTCCATCCGCGAGGGGTGGCCGGCAGGACCCCAGCCCCTTCGTCCAGCCGGCCACCCAGAGGCGGCGGTCGGGGGCAGAGGCAGAGCTGGCTGTGTGGACTTGCTGCCAACTGAGAATGCAGGTGCCCTTGGACTTGCTCTCGGGCTGTGTTCAGAGTGGTCTCTGGGAGTGCTGGAGAGAGCCGCGGCAGACCAGCGTGCAGGGCAGAGCGCATAGTGGTGGAGGTGTGCTGGCAGAGTTGGCAAATGAGGTTCAGTGTGAATTTCAGAGGAAGCACTGGGGAGTCAGGTGTTGGACATCGGACCGGGTTTTCTGCAGCTTGTTTGGTAGCCCTGAGTGGGTCTCTTGACAGGTGTGTGAGCACCGGAGAAGGAGGAAGCTGGCGTCAGGCTGTTTCATCCGCTAAAGGTAGACGCTGCAGGTTTGCTTCTAGGGGGGTGGGGGTCTCTCACCTGGGCTTTTTGTGCCTTTTGAATTTTGGACCATGTGATTGTGTTGCATACCTATTTGACTCGATGGATGTGAGTTGGAGCAAACGCCAGGAGATGGTGAAGGGCAGGGAAGCCTGGCGTGCCGCAGTCCATGGGGTGGCAAAGAGTCAGACTTGACTGAACAACAACACATATTTTTAAGGCAAAAGCGCAAAATTAAAAAAAAAATCTTTGAAAACCTCTGGGAGAAGCTCTGGTGTGTGGTCGGGTTCCTCAAGAGGACTTACCTCCACCTTTGGGCTACGCCAGAGCTGCTGTAGCTTGAAGGGAGAAGGGTGCTCCCGCCCTGCAGGCAGAAGCAGTGTTTACAGAACCCCTGTTTACGGAAGGGGAGCACAGAAGGGTTTGTGTTACGCAGCGGTTGTAGTGTGTGTCCGGCCCCTGAAATGACTGCTCTTGCTGAGGAGGGGCGCGCGGACCCATGAGGAGCAGTCGGCTGCTCCTTGCCTCCATTTCCGTTTCTCTGCACGGCCCCTGGGCTCCCTTCTGTCCCCGGCACCTGTGGCCCCGTGTCGGGCACTCGGGACACACCTGTAAAGGAGTCTCTCGTGTTATCCCTGGGGAGAGAGGAGGGATTGGAAAGGTGGCTTCTGCTCACCTGGCAGCAGGTTTCTGCCGCAGGGAAGCGGTGAGAAAGGAGAGGACGGGGAAGTCCGTAGCGCTCTCTTTCTTGCTGCTGCTGCCGAGTCCCTTCAGTCGTGTCCAACTCTGTGCGACCCCATAGATGGCAGCCCACAGGCTCCCCCATCCCTGGGACTCTCCAGACAAGAACACTGGAGTGGGGTGCCCTTTCCTTCTCCAATTCCTGAAAGTGAAGTCGCTCAGTCGTGTCTGACTGATAGCGACCCCGTGGACTGCAGCCCGCCAGGCTCCTCCGCCCGTGGGACTCTCCAGGCAGCAGCGCTGGAGCGGGGAGCCACTGCCTTCTCCTTTCTTGCTATGCTTCTAAATTCGTGGCTGTAAATGTCCATGTAAACAAGTTTGTATTATCAGGTTATTAGCTCACAAGATGCCCTTCAGAAGCATTTAGAATTTCAGAAGAAAGCATCTGTGCATTTTTCTGTCACTGCTAAACACATTTTTCATATTCTTCTGTTTTTTCTTAAACATTGTAATTGAGACAATCGTGCTTGACCACTAATTAGCTTCTTCTGCTTTCTTTACGATTCATTAGTGTGAATCTCTGTGGCCATATTGCATTATTCTGTTCTCTTCATTTTTACTTGGAGCTACTCGCTGTTAACCGGTCCCGGCTTTACTGGATGCAGTGTGGACCACGGTCCGTGCTGAGTGCCAGGTGTAAAGAGACCATTTTAGAGGCCCTTCCGCGCCAGAGCTCAGGGGTGGGGGGGTGAGGAAGTGGCCGCCGAGGGGGCTGTCGATGCCTCTCAGCCGGGACTGACCCGGTGTTGAAAGGCAGCAGAGTAACACGCCCCCGGCAGTTCTGACGGAACTGGCCCACCCAGGAAGGCCCCACACGATGGATGCCCCGTTCTGAGTCAGCACTTGGAGGTGACACAGAGTGGCTCAGACGAGGCTTCCTCTGTGGCCGCCTCCGGCCGGGATGCCCCGTGTGGGGTCTGTTCAGGGTGAAGCCCGTGGAGCCCGGCTCGGTCTCCTCCTCACCCAGTCTCAGGGTTGCGGCAGTGGCCTGCAGAGAGAAAGCCTGTCATCAGGCTGCTGCTTTGTGCGCTCACAGGTCAGCGACCGTCCTGGCGGCTTGCCTGCCCGTGTTCCCGGGGTTGTGGTCCGTGAGAGTTGGGGCCATCCTGGCTTCCCTGGTGGCTCAGAGGTCAAAGTGTCTGCCTGGAATGCAGGAGACCCGGGTTCGATCCCTGGGTTGGGAAAATCCCCTGGAGAAGGAAGTGGCAGCCCACTCCAGCACTCTTGCCTGGAGAATCCCATGGAGGGAGGAGCCTGGTGGGCTGCCGTCCACGGGGTCTCAGAGTCGGACACGACTGGGCGGCTCCACTTCTCTCTCACTTTTTTGTGTGCTCTGATGTGCCCATCCCCCACCCGTGGTGAGTGGGTCTGAAGTCAGCGAGCCTCTGGTGCAGCGGGGACCTGTGAGGCTGCTGTCCGGCCCGGGACCGTGTCCTGATGCGGCCGTGTCGGGGCTGAGGCCCGTCCCGCCTGTGCACCAGGGCTGGGGTCAGAGTGGCCTCACTAGCCAGGATCTGGGGTTGAGTGTCCGGGCCTCAGTGGGCAGGGGTCTCAGCGCATGTGGTCCCCCTCCCCCTCCTCCTCAACCCTCTGGCCACCCCATCAGTTCAGAGAAGCTCATGCGCAGCCAGGGGGACTGTCTCTGCGTTCTGGGAAGTTTAAAATGACACAGAGAACCCCAGTCTCCATCTGTGCTTCTCCCCAGTTGTGCTCTGTGGAGGTGGGCGCCTCACCGCAGTTCCGACTGGTACTTAGCGCAGTGGTGGCCGGGGTGTGGCGTGGGGCCGCCTCCCCGGGTCTGCCCCTGGGTCCGGGATGGGGCTCGCGTTTCCCCGTGGGCTGTGTGCTGGGCTTGCGGGGCAGCAGCCAGTCTGGAGGCGCCCCGTCTCCTCCCTGGTCTTCGTTCAGGACCTGATGGGTCCAGGACCATGTGGCCAAGAAGCGCTTTTCGTGCGGTAGGCAAGCTTGGCAGGAGCGTTGGTGTTGGTGCCTTGCAGTGCAATAAGCAGAAGCTGATTTGCTCGTGTCTTCATCTGCGTTTTGTGCACCCAGCTAGTTAAACTGCGGGATGTAAACCTGGGGAGTTCTTTGAGAAGAAACCCTGGGAACTGAGTGGTTGACTTTTCAAGGATTGCCCGTTTGCTTGTTTCAAATCACGTGGTGAGAGCCTTGTGATGTGACTCACAGTGAAGCCTGTTCTCCTCCCGCAGACGGTTCTGACTCCAGAGACAAGCCAAAGCTCTACCGCCTGCAGCTCAGCGTCACCGAGGTGGGGACCGAGAAGTTCGACGACAGCTCCATCCAGGTGCGCGGGCGGTGGGCAGGGCCGTAGACAGCGGCTTGATGGGCAGCGAGGGCGGCGTGCATCCTCCCGGCTGCGGCGTAAGCGTCGGTCCTCCAGCACCCCCAGGGCCCTGGCCTGCTCGCTTTTCTCCGGGGCTGCTGTTACAGGGTGCTTCAGGAGACAGTATGGGCAGGCACGTCCCCGGGGCCCACACGCAGTGGGAGGCAGGTATCACGCCCAGCCGGCGCGGCGCTCGGGCTGGACTGGGCCAGGTCCCAGGTGTCTGTGAGTGAGGACGTTTGGCCCTCGCCTCTTGGGGCCGAGCTCGGCAGGCCACGTTCTCTCTGCCCTCATTTCTCAGCTGTGGAGCCACAGGGCCGAGGACCCGTATTCTCTTTCTCCATTCTTCCCATAGCAGAGCACTCCAGTGATCCGTCTGGATAGATCCGTAATCCTCTCATGAGCGATCTGTCCGGATAGATCCATTATCATCTCATGTGCACTCGAGATGACCGTATGCTTTTTTGTGCATCTTGCATCACACTCCTGGAAGCTAAAAATAAAATAGTTATTTTGACAGTGTTTATCACTTTTTTACTATTGAGGGAAGTTCCCTGAAACCACCAAAAATCCAGAGTTTATTAGGTTATATTTATCATGAAAGGGGGACTCCAGAGTTTTAAAAATTCAGTTTTAAATGCTCTGTGCTTGATGGAAGTTCCTTGGATTTTCCTTCCTTCCCAGTTGCTTGGTTCAGGCATTCAGCCCCATCACTGTGACCTCACGAACATGGACGGGGTGGTCACCGTCACGCCGAGAAGCATGGACGCGGAGACCTATGTGGACGGGCAGCGCATCTCGGAGACCACGATGCTGCAGAGTGGCATGAAGGTGCAGTTCGGGGTGTCCCACGTATTCAAGTTCGTGGACCCCAGCCAGGACCACACGCTTCCCAGGAGATCCGTGGACGGGGGCCTGACTGTGAAGGGCCCCAGGCATAAGTCTGGGTAAGAGCACTGGTGCCTTCGAGAATTCTGGAGAGCGTGATCATGCCGGAACAGATGTGAGTTAGCCGTGGACTGTGTTTTGTTGTCTTTTAATTTCTAAAAATTCAGAATTCACCATCTGTGGTTCAGGGTTTGGGTTCGTTTCAGAGAAGAAAGGAAGGTCTTGACTTCATCTTGAAATTGGAAGTTGTGGCTCGTTTTTTAAATTCTTTTTAAGTTTTGTCTTTTAGCTGATACTTTAAAGCCATACTTTGAGTTAGAGTGTTCTGAATCTAGACAACTAGGTTTTTGTTTGGTTTTGTTGTGACGTATGTACCTTTTCTGTTGCTAGTGATGAAACAGGGTCTTTTTTAGAGGAGAGGCTTCCCTGGTGGCTCAGAGGTTAAAGTGCCTGCCTCCAGGGCGGGAGGCCCCGTTTGACTCCTGGGTTGGGAAGGTCCCCTGGAGGAGGGAAAGAGTGCGAGGTGTTGTGGCTCCACCTAGGGCCTCTCTGAGGACCTGCGACTCCGGCCTGGGGCCTGCGGGCCGGGAGGAGGGCGCCCTCTCTGATGGTGGCTGTTGTCCCAAGTGTGCTGCCCAGGGCTTCGCTGCCGGTGTACAGGCTGCTGGGCGTGGCCTGCCCCGCGGCGTCGCAGGCCCGCCCTGGAGCCTCCCGGCCGCGTGCTTCCAGCCGTGCCTGGGCCTTCCGCCTCCCACGTTGTCTCCTGGAGGCTCCTCGGCGGGGGATCCAGCCTCTGCCTGCCCTCTCCTCACCACGCCTCTTGTCTGCAGCTGGGCTGGCTTCTAGGCGTTGTGCTGTCTCTTCCGCTGGTGTTCGCTGTAGCATCTCTGTCGCAAACAGTCCTGTGAGCTTCTGTGCCCGTCAGTCAGTCTCTCGGTCTTGCTGGGACGTGCGTCTGGGAGAGCTCGGCCTCCTGCTGCTGTTTTGCTGCAGAGGGTCCTGCTTTGCGGGGCTGCGGTGTCTAATCTAGTCACGTCTCCGGGTGAGCCGAGATCGTGTCGAGGTGGTGCCGCTGTGAAACTCAATCACTAGGATCTCTCTTCTGCGAAACTAGTGGGAACCGCTTAGCAGTTGGTTATGCGGGCACTTACATGTACATCCGTAACTAGAACAGACTTCTCACTTTTACAGAAATTAGTACTGTTCTAACATTAAACTGTTACATAAACTTCCAGGTAAGCAACTTGTGTCTTCTTTTTCACACACGTCTATGCATACTTCTAAAATGAGGTGTAATTCCCGTGCTGGTTCAGGTGTGGGACGTGGTGATTCAGTGTTTACAGATACGGGAAACGGGCACAGTGGGTGCAGGCGCTGTCCCTCGCCGTCAGTGACACGGGCCTTCTCGAGGCGAGGATGCTCAGGAGCGCGCACTCGGTGGCGCTGAGCGCTGGCCACTGCGCTGGGCGCTGCCCCCCCCCGCCCCAGGCCCTCTGCCTCTGTAGCCACTGGTGTGTTTGTGTCTGTGACCTTGGTTTTTGTTATTACTTTTAATAAGATGTTTTAATGTATTTTTAATTGAAGGATCACTGCTTTACAGTGTTGTGTTGGTTTCCGCCACACATCGGTGTGAATCGGCCGTGGGTGTGCGTGTCCCCTCCCTCGGGAGCCCCCCCACCCCTCCACGCTGTCTCGGAGCGCCGGGCCTGAGCTCCCTGATTCCTTTCCCCTTTGCTAATGCGCGTGCTTCTCTGCTAACTCGCCCCGCCCTCTCCTTCCCTCCTGTGTCCACAGGTCTGTTCACAGTGTCTGCGTCTCCGCTGCTGCCCTGCAGACGGGCTCATCAGCACCGTCCTTCTGGAGTCTGCATACCTGTCCTGTTGTTGGACTCCCTGCTTCACTCTGTGTAGTGGGCTCTCGCTTCATCTACCCCGTCAGCACTGACTCAGAATGCAGCCCTTTTATGGCTGAGTGGCGCCCCGCTGTATCTGTGCCCACAACTGTCTGTACATCTGTCCATGGACAGCTAGGAGGTTTCCGTGTCCCAGCGATGAACGTCGGGGCACCTGTGTCCTTCCAGTTTTGATCTCCTCAGGGCATATGCTCAGTAGTGGGATGGCTGGGTCATATGCTAGTTTTATTCCTAGTTTATTCCATCAGTTTACATCCCCACCAACAGTGCAGAAGGGTTCTCTTCCCTCCACCCCCTCTGCAGCGTTTGTTGTTTGCAGAGTTTTTGAAGACGGCCATTCCAACCCTGTGAGGGGACGCCTCTTTGTGGTTTTGGCTTGCGTTTCTCTAATAATGAGTAGGTTGAGCATCTTTTCGCGTGGTTAATAGCCATCTCTATGTCTTCGTTGGAGAAATGTCTGTCCATCCACTTTCATTGTTTTTTTTTTTTTCCTGGTATAGAGCTACATGAGCTGCTTGTCTATTGTGGAGATTAATCCTTGGTCATCTGTTTCATTTGCTATTATTTTCTGCCATTCTGAGGGTTATCTTTTCACTTTGTTTATAGTTTCCTTTGCTGTGCAAAAGCTTTTAAGTTTAATTAGGTCCCGCTTGTTTGTTTTTGTTTCCATTCCTCTAGGACATGGGTCACTGAGGATCTCGCTGTGATTTATGTCAGTGAGTGTCCTGCCTGTGTTTTCCTCTCAGTTTTATAGTTTCTGGTCTTACATTGGGTAGAATGAACATTTTAGCTATATTAATTCTTCCAGTCTGTGAATACAAAATATCTCGTATCTTCCATTTATTTGTGTCTTCTTCCATTTCTGTGATGAATGTCGTAAAGTTTTCAGTGTATTTGTTTTTTACTTCCTTGGTTAAATTTAGGTGTTCTGTTCTTTTTGATGCAATTGTAAACTGGAATTGTTTTCCTAACCCCTCTGACACTGTTACTAGCGTGTAGAGACAACGTGTTTTTTGGCTCTGCACGTCTTTGTTGCAGCACATGGGTTTTCCTTAGTTGCAGCGCCCAGGGGCTTCTCTAGTTGTGGGACACAGCTTAGTTGCCCCCCGGCATGTGGGGTCAATCTTACTTCCCCAGCCAGGAATTGAACCCACACCACGTGCGTTGGAAGGCAGCCTCTTCACCACTGGGACACCAGGGGCGTCCTATACGTGGATGTTGAGTTTTGTCGAATCTTGTTCTGTGTGTGTTGAGACGATCATGTGATTTTTACCCTTCCTTTTTGTTAATGTGGTGTACCATGTGGATTGACTTGTGAGTGTTGAACCGTCTGGCATTGCTGGGATCAGTCACTGTTATCTTGGTGAATGAGCATCTTACTATATTGTTGAATTGGGTTCACTGATGTTTTGTTGAAATGTGTGCGTCTGTGCTCAGTGGGAATGTTGGCTTGAAAGTCTCTTTTCTTGAGGTGTCCATCTTGTTTTTGGCATCAGGGTGATGATGGCTCATAAAATGAGTTTGAAAGTGTCCCCCCACCCTCTTCTATGTTTTGGAATAGTTTGAGCATTTGTGTTAACTCTTCTTTAAATGTTTGGTGGAACTCACCAGTGAAGCCATCTGGTCCTGGACTTTAGTTTGTTGGGAGGCCTTTGGTTACTGATTCGCTCTCCTTTCCAGTGATTAGTCTGTTCAGATTTTCTATTTCTTCATGCTTTAGTCTCGCGAGATCTTGCTTCTAGAAGTTTACCCATTCCTTCCGGGTTGTCCAGCTGGGGCGTTGTTCACGGTGGTGTGTTCTGATGTGTCTCAGTGTGCTGACTGTAGTGTCTTTCATTTCCAGTTGACTTGAGTCCTCTCTCTCTCTCTCTCTGGGTCAGTCCAGCGGGAGGTTTGTCTGCTCCTCTGTTAAAGGAGCCGTCTCTTGTGGTCTTTCCTGCTGTCTTTTTAGTCCCATCTCGTTTATTCATGCTCGGGCTTTGTTCGCTGCTCTTACTCCGGTTCCTCAAAGGGTGCCTGACGTGTGTGTGCTCTTAGCTGCAGACTTGGGGTCTCTGTCTTCAAAGCCTTGGTGGTGGGGTACCCCCCAGACATCTCAGTTGGTGTTGATGGTGTGTGGGGGTGATCGGTCTGGTGCTGTGTCGATGGACGTGCGTGTTCATCTCATCCGCGTCCCTGAGCACCGTCCCTGAGCACCATCCCTGAGCACCGTCCTGCGCACCGTGCCATCATGAGCTCTGCCGCTACAGTCGTGATAGAGTCACTTTGTAATTGTTCACATACCCAGAATGCAGTGCAAATGGGTCCATGTGACACTGGAAAATTAAGAAACTCGCACAATGGAAGAGCTCCTTTTTTTCTTTATGCTTCTTTTCAATTTTGTGTTTCTAGTTTTAAAAACTCTGATCTTGAGAGCATTCGGTATGTGTTGGAAAAAACAGTTCATAAAGTTCGTATAGTTTTTTTTTTATTCGTTAGACTCATATTCTGATAGTAAAGTGATTTCTTAAAGATCTTTGCACACTGGGATATTTAACAATTTGTACTATTAAGAAGAGACTGCCTCTGATCATTTGAGAGCTGTTAATTCTGTGGCTTTCTTGTTTTATCTCAACAGAATTGTTCAGGAGACAACTTTTGATTTAGGAGGAGACGTTCACAGTGGAACGGCCTTACCAGCGAGCAAGGTGGGTGCTTGTCCATCACCAATAGGACCGTGTGAACGTGGCAGGGCGGCAGTAGCGAGCCGCTGACGACAACCACAGGGAAGCGTGGTGCAGGCTTTGAGGGGCCTGTGTGCCGGCAGCCTATCTCTTGTGGTCTGCGGGAACGGCCGCAGAGGCCAGGAGCTTGTGCTTTCTCTCCAAGCGGTGTGTCCCAGGCTTGTCCTCTAGGACCAGACTCCTCACTCAGATCAGGTCACCCCAGAGGTCACGGCTGCTGCGCTTGTGACCTCAGCTTGGTTCAAGCTCCTGGCCACCGCCTCCTCTCCGCGGGCACTGCTCTTGCCCGGGACCCTCTTCTCCTGCACCGTGCTTGCTCTGGGTAGCAGCCCGCTGCCAGGGAGGGGCTCTCCCACCCCGCCCCGACCTGGGCCTGAGACGGCAGCTGTTTATTTCTCTGTAGTTGCTGTCTTGCCGCTGGTTCCTGGGGTGGGTTGGTTGGTGGCTGGGACACGGGGTAGCTGGGTCTCTCCACTTCCCTGTCACTGTTCTGTAACATAACAGTGGTACTACCTGCTGTTTACAACATGCAGAAGAGTGTCTTTTCAGAGCAGGCTGTGCAGCCTCGTTTGGGGGCGACGCGAGGAGTGGGAGGTGTGTTCGCGCAGCGTATGTCACTTCCTGCTTGGCGGGTTCTGTGCCTGCGCCCAGTGCCTACAGGGAGGGCGCTGAGAAGTCTGGCAGAGATTTTTGCTGCAGTGAACTTTGCACCTGAATGTGTTGGTCTGTTCTGATGGTTCTCTGAGCATCGGTTGCCATCCCCACTGGCCTCAGGCTGCTGACAGTGGGCACTGCTTGGAGGGGCTTCTGTGCCCCACGTGGGTCGCTCTGTGGGTGTCCTTTCCTTGTGTCGATTAAGGGCAGGAAGTGAGCCAGTTTCTGCACTGACTTCTTTGTTGGGTTTTGCACTGTCACGAGTGAGCTTGCACATCCTTTCTTAAAACTCACAAGTGAAACAGAGACCCGCCCCTTCACACCGCGCATGTGCTCTCCCTGCTGCGTCCTGACCCGGGAAGCGCGTGGGGTCCAGATGCCGCGGGGGCCCTCTGCCCGCGCCCGAGCAGCTGGTCCAGAGCCGCATCCTTGCTCTCTGCCCAGGACTTGGGCTCTGAGTGCTCGGGTGCGTGGCTGTGGCCCCTCTCCCTGGCCCCCGCCCGCATCCCCTGTGACACCAGGTGTCACACATGGTTGGCCGTGTGCTCTGTTTAAGCGCCTGTGTCTCCCTGGCTCAGAGCGCCGCCAGGCTGGACAGCGACAGGACGCCGTCCGCCTCCAGCACTGCTGAGCGAGGGATGGTGAAGCCGATGGTCCGCGTGGAGCAGCAGCTGGACTACCGCCGGCAGGATGGCAGGTGGGGCAGGGCCTGGGCCCCGGGGCTGCAGGGGGCATGGAGGGCCTGGGCATGGAGGGCCGGGGCTGCAGGGGGCATGGAGGGCCTGGGGCATGGAGGGCCTGGGCCCCGGGGCTGCAGGGGCATGGAGGGCCTGGGCCCCGGGGCTGCAGGGGGCATGGAGGGCCTGGGGCATGGAGGGCCTGGGCCCC
>SJYQ01020979.1:0-74032 GCA_006410935.1 Redunca redunca
AGCTATACGTATGTGAGGACTAAATGAGCTCACAGAAAATGCTTATCCCAGAGCCTTATCCTGATGTTTTAACTTTTATTGTAAAATAATAATTCCTTAAGAGGAGACACAGGTACTTTGAAAGGAAATAATGGTGAAAATTTTTGTTTCATTAAAATATACATTGCCTGTGAACTTTATTAGCAAGATCAATAAAAAAATGTACATGAAATAGCAATTGTAGTCTCAAGGTGCTCCCCACCACACTCTTTTTATTCGGCCCTACGGTTGTGCAGCTTGGGAGGGAAGGCTCTGAGAACTAACCACTGGCCCCACCGCCAGGGAATATCCCCCAAGATCCCTTTAAAAGCATATTGGGTCTATCTTCGAATCATCGCAGTGTTTAGTAACTGAAAAGATAGTTTCCTACCAGTTATTCAGAGTTGAAAATTCAAAAACTCCAAATATGTGGAATGTCATCCTTTGGAAACTATTTACAGTAAAAGAAAAATTTACAAATTAATACGTGTGAGAGAAATGCAGTGTTATATATGGCCGTCCCTGCTGGCGCATGAGGTTGCAGAGTAGGACACGACCGAACAGCTAACACGTGCAGTATCCTTCAGTTCACTCGGTCAGTCGTGTCCAACTCTTTACCACCCTGTAGACTGCAGCACGCCATCCTTAAGAGGAAATATACTAAAATATTGAAATGGTTTGTGTTAGTGAAGAGAGTTTAGTTCTTATATCTCGCTTACTTTCTATCTTTCTGATTGCTCACATTTTAGATGAATGTCTTATTTTCAGAAAACATAGTTTTTGTCTTTTTTAATAATCTGATATTCACTGCCTTTTAATTGAAGAATTTACTGATTTATATTCATGTAATTACATACGTGCTTGACTTTAAAGCTCTTGTCTATTTATCTCACCTATTATGGGTTTAATTTTCTCTCCTTTCTTGTCTGCCTTTTAATCATTTCATTTTTTGCACTTCTGGTAGTTTGGAAATTTTAGTCTTTTCTTTTAGTAGTTACTCTAGAAGTCCCTGGGGTCGCACAGAGTCGGACACGACTGAAGCGACTTAGCAGCAGCAGCAGCTAGAAGTTATAAGGGGCATTTTTAATGTATCAAAGTCTAATCAATGCCTTTACACTTCACGCAGAGAGCTAATACAGAGAACTGAGAAAACTAACTGCATTTAAACCTCTTCCCCAGATAAATGCACTTGTTACTCATACGGTTTAGATTTTTGGTTTGTTTTTTTCTTTTCTTTTTTTGGCTGCACCCCAGAGCTTGCAAGATCTTAGCTCCCCAATTAGGGATTGAACCTCGGCCTGCAGCAGTGAAAGGGTGGAGTCTTAACCACTGGGCCACCTGGGATTTCCCAGTTTGTTACGGCTTTTTAAAACCAAATTTCATATCAATGTTTGTTTATTTACCACTTTTTCTTTCTTTCTGGAATCTGCCTTTCCATCTGGGATCATTTCCCTTTTGTCTTATGTTTAAACTTTAGGACAGGAGTCAGCAATATGCAATTCACTCATCAAATCCAGGCCATTGCCAATTTTTGTGACTAGTTTCATTGAAATACTGCCAGGCTTTTTCATTTGTTACTGTCTACAGTTTCTTTAGACTACAACAGCAGAGTTAAGTGGTTGGCAGATACTATACCCTATGACCTGGAAGACTGAAATATTTACTGTCTAGCTCTTTCCGGACACTTGCCTGCCCTGCCTCCGGGTTTGCTTTCCTATTGGCTTGCTAGTAGAGAATTCTGCCATTTTTGTTGATCTGAAAAGACCTTTATCTTGCCTTTCTCAATTCTAGATGGATATTCTAGGTTGAAAGTTATTTTCTTTTGGCACATAGATTCTGTCATTCTGCTGCCTTCCTTGCTCCTGGGAGGTCAGTTCTCAGTCTGTCATTCCTTTGAAGAAAGCTGGGCTGTCTGCTTTCAAATTCTGTTCTTTTTGCCTGTATTTTTCTGCAGCTTACTCTATCTGGGTATGGATTTATTTTTATTCTGCTTGTGATTCATTGAGCTTTTAGAAACAGTGGACTGACATCTTTTTTTAAATCAATTTCAGGAAAATTTTTAGCTATTCTTGAATACTGTCATTCATCAACTTCTGGACCTCTAAATCAAGTTTTCATTGTTTCCTCTATATCTCTTTATTCTCTTTGCATTTTCCACCTTGTGCCAAGCTCCCTTCTTGATGCTTTTTTTTCTGATTAATTTTATTGTTCACTAACCTCCCTTCAGCTGTGTCTAGTCTGCTGTTAAACTTATCTGATGAATTCTTTATTTTTTCAGTTACAGAATTTTTATTTGGTTGCTTTTCAAATCTAAGTAATTTTTTATGGTTTCTGGTTCCTTGATGAAATTCCCAAGGTTGGCTATTATTTGACCCAGTGATCATAATTGTTTTGTAATCTGAGTTTGCTAATTATAATATCTGGAGTTTTCTATGGTTCTGTATCTGTTGTTTCTTTTGGGGTCTTGTTTTCTTATGTATCTGATTATCTTCGTCTGCTAAACATGTACTTGAAAAAATATGTGTAGGATATCATGCTGTCTTTCTCCAAAGAGGATTTTTTTTTTCTGATAGTAATTTGAAATACATATCAAGGATCATCATAATACAAATTCAATGCTTTAATTTCTCTTGACACCAAAATGGCAAAAATCTGGTCTGAAAGGCTGACAAGGACTTTTTTATTTCCAGTGGAGAGTGAACTCCAGAGTCCTAGTTTAAAGTGAGTGTGGATTTCTTAGAGTGCTCACCTTGGTGGGCCTGAGACTTTGCCTTTTGCCTCCCTAACCTCTATGATCCTACCAAAAGTGCAGGTTAATTTCAAAACTGAAGCTGCTGCTGCCGCTAAGTCGCTTCAGTCATGTCCGACTCTGTGCAGCCCCATAGACGGCCTCCCACCAGGCTCCCCCATCCCTGGGATTCTCCAGGCAAGAACACTGCAGTGGGTTGCCATTTCCTTCTCCAATGCATGAAAGTGAATAGTGAAAGTGAATTAGCTCAGTCATGTCCCACTCTTTAAGACCCCATGGACTGCAGCCTAGCAGGTTCCTCTGCCCATGGGATTTTCCAGGCAAGAGTACTGGAGTGGGTTGCCATTGCCTTCTCCAAAACTGAAGCTATTGCTACTAAATTAGCAAATGCCCTGAGGCCAAAAATGTGCCTTTGTGTGCTGCACTTTTCTTGTTTCTTGTCTTCTAAGATTTGGCCTACTATTTCCTACTTATCTTAACAGCTCTTTAATGATTTTAAGAGTTAAAATATTTCATCCATGGTTTTTAGCTGTGTTCAACCGAAGTGTTAATCTAAATTACCTAGACTGTCATTAACAGAAGTTTGTTCTCTTTTTAACCTTTTTTTAATTTTTAAAATTTAGTAACTGTATATTCAGTCAGTTCAGTTCAGTCACTCAGTCGTGTCCGACTCTTTGTGACCCCGTGAATCACAGCACGCCAGGCCTCCCTGTCCATCACCATCTCCCGGAGTTCACTCAAACTCACGTCCATCGAGTCAGTGATGCCATCCAGCCATCTCATTCTCTGTCGTCGCCTTCTCCTCCTGCCCCCAATCCCTCCCAGCGTCAGAGTCTTTTCCAGTGAGTCAACTCTTCGCATGAGGTGGCCAAAGTACTGGAGTTTCAGCTTTAGCATCATTCCTTCCAAAGAACACCCAGGGCTGATCTCCTTTAGAATGGACTGTGTTACTCTTATCCAAAAACAAAACAAAACCTGTGAATATGTCTTTGTGTACATTCTAGCAATGATTTCCATTCCTTCAGGAATAAGTTGTCATAAGGAAACAGGAACTTACAAGAGTAGTATATACTGTTAATCTATACATGCCATCAACTAGGTAATTAAGACTAGAATAGGTACAAGGTTGGTGCAAAAGTAATTGCAGTTTTTGCATTGTTAAAATTTGCTGTTTGATATTGGAATACATTCTTAAATGTGGTTATATTATACATCATTTTAATGCACATTTCTTACTTTGATGTTTTGCTAATGACTTATTACTTGCTGTTTATTTTATATTTATTTTAGACTAGGAAATGATGTTAGACCAAAAGTAAATTTGAGCAATTTTCTTAATTCGAGTTCAAAATGGGTCATAAAGCAGCAGCGACAACTCGAAACATCAACAATGCATTTGGCCCAGGAACTGCTAGCGAACATACAGTGCAGTGATGGTTTAAGAAGTTGTGCAAAGGAGATGAGAGCCTTGAAGATGAGAAGTGCAGTGTTTGGCCATCAGAAGTTGATAATGATCAACTGAGAGCAATTATCAAAGCTGATCCTCTTACAGCTACACAGTAAGTTGCTGAAAGAGCTCAGCGTCAACCATTCCATGGTCATTTGGCATTTGAAGCAAATTGAAAAGGTGAAAAAGCTAGATAAGTGGGTGCCTCATGAACTGATCGAAAATAAAAAAAACACTTGTTTTGAAGTGTCATCTTCTCTATACTGTGCAACAGCAACGAACCATTTCTTGATCAGATTGTGACGTGCGACAAAAAGTGGATTTTATATGACAACTAGCTCAGTGGTTGGCCTGAGAAGAAGCTCCAAAGCCAAGCTTGCACCAAAAAAAGGTCATGGTCACTGTTTGGTGGTCTACTGCCAGTCTGATCCACTACAGCTTTTTGAATCTCTGGGAAACCATTACACCTGAGAAGTATGCTCAGTAAATTGATGAGATGCACCGGACACTGCAACGCCTGCAGCTGGCATCGGTCAACAAAAAGGGCCCAGTTCTTCTCCACAAGAATGCCCAACTGCACATCGCACAACCAGTGCTTCAAAAGTAGAATGAATTGGGCTATGAAGTTTCGCTTCATCCGCCAAATTCACCTGACCTCTTGCCAACCAACTACCACTTCTTCAAGCATCTCAACAAATTTTTGTGGGGAAAACGCTTCCACAACCAGCAGGAGGCAGAAAATGCTTTCCAGGAGTTCATGGGATCCTGAAGCATGGATTTTTATGCCACAAGAATAAACAAACTTATTTCTTGTTGGCAAAAATATGTTGATTGTAATGGTTCCTATTTTGGTTAATAAAGATGTGTTTGAGTCTAGTTATAATGATTTAAAATTCATGGTCCAGAACCACAATTACTTTTGCACCAACCTAAATAGCATATATTTTGCTAGCCATCCAGAGTGGACAAGTCTTCATTTTATTGTAATTTATAAATTAATCTAGTAAATAAAGGCTATATAGTAAAATTTAATACTGCAGTGATTCTTTCGTCATGAGTACTTACCTAATAACAAATTTTATAAACATTGTTCCTTTTAATTTAAATACAGATTAAAGAAATTCAAATTCTGGGGTAATTCCCTTGTGATCCAGTGGTTAAGAGTCTGTACTTCCACCGCAAGGAAGCACTGGTTAGACCGCTGGTTGGGCTAAGATCCTGCATGCAGCATGACCACCCCCCCAAAAAAAAGAAATCAATGTAAATTATATATTTTTAGTTGAGTGATTAAAAATTTACCTTATGAACATAAAGTGCCTTGGACTAGCCTGCCTTTAGTTCAAAACTACACTGCTTTTTTTCCACCCCACATAATCCTAGTATGTGAACCTTTTGTTATCATTATGTTTGTATTTATGTCTTGAATATTTATCCATACAAAGGACAAGAAAAGTACTAATGACTCAAAACCAGACAGAAACAGTCTAGTCAAAATTCACAAACATTTGAAGTTTATGGAGAGGAGAAATAGTGAGACATGACCAACAAAGGTCCGTCTAGTCAAAGCTATGGTTTTTCCAATAGTCATGTATGGATGTGAGAGTTGGACTATAAAGAAAGCTGAGCACCAAAGAATTGATGCTTTTGAACTGTGGTGTTGGAGAAGACTCTTCAGAGTCCCTTGGACTGCAAGGAGATCCAACTAGTCCATCCTAAAGGAGATCAGTCCTGGTTGTTCATTGGAAGGACTGATGTTGAGCTGAAACTCCAATACTTTGGCCACCTGATGCGAAGAACTGTCTCATTTGAAAAGACCCTGATGCTGGGAAAGATTGAAGGTGGGAGGAGAAGGGGACAGCAGAGGATGAGATGGTTGGATGGCATCACCGACTCATTCAATATGAGTCTTGAGTAAATTCTGGGAATTGGTGATGGACAGGGAGGCCTGGTGTGCTGAAGTCCATGGGGTCCCAAGAGTCGGACACTACTGAGCAAGTGAACTGATTGAAATAGCAAGAACCAAGCCTAAACTGCGTGAGCTACTTGATTGGTTTATTAAAGATAGAGGTTTTAAAGAGTGAAAAGAAAATATCAAAGCCACAGTCAGCCCCATAATAGGCATTTTAAAATGCTTGTTGAGGGAATTCCTTAGCAGTCCAGTGGTTAGTACTCGGCGCTTTCAATGCTGTTGCCCAGGATTCAATCCCTGGTTGGCACACAGCACATGCAAAAAAATAAAAACCTTGTTGAAGGAAGAAAGAAAAAAAGAGAGAAAGCAAAATTTAACCTGAGAGCTAAACAGTGAATAGGAATTAGCCTTAGAAGTGGGGGATAGTAGGGAGAAAGACCTTTCCATGCATATGGAACAACAGAATGTTGGAAGAGAGCCATGGCTTGTAGAACTGAATGAAATTTCTGTATGGCTAGACTGTCAGATGTAAAGAGACGAGAGATGAAGCTAAAGAGATTTAGCAAGGGCCAGATCCTAGAGGACATTGTTAAGTTTGGCTTGAAGGGTTATAAGCTGGAGAGACAAGATCAGATCTGTACATTATGGAATATTAACTGACTGAAGAGCATAATTTGGATTTAGTGAGACCAATTAGGGAGGGCAAAAGTTCAGAGAAAAGATGCAAGACATAAGGTCTGCAATAGGGTAGTAGCAAGAGAGGTTCAAGATTCTTAGGAGGGTAGAATCTAATTTAGTGATTATTTAACTGAGGATGTGAAGGTAAGGAAACAGTCTAGAATAACTCAGATTTCTGACTTGAGTGATTGAGTAAAAATGTTAGGAAATGCCAGAGAGATTTATGGGGGAATGAGGACATTCCATTTTAGATGCACTGAATTTGAGAGTCATCTAAGTGGTGGTTTCTGGCCATTGGACATACAGGTTTTTATAACTTGACTGGGGTGGGGGCCATGGACTGGAGTTAGCCTGTTGATAATTAAAGCATTGGAATGGAGGTGATCAACCAGGGAAAGCACATAGAGTATGAGGTTAAGGACCTAGGTCTGCACCCAAGGAACACCAACATATAAGGGATATACAGAAGAGGACACTGAAGACAAATGGCTGGAGTGAGAAGAAAACAACATGTATCACGAACGCCAAGAGAAAAAAGGAAGGAGTGGTTAATAGTGGCAAATGCTCCTTAGAGCTCAGCAAGATAAGGAATGATCCATTGCGTTTAGTGGATGAAGGTCATTTGTAAACTTGCAAGGCAGTTCTAGTAGGGGAGAAACCAAGACTGCAGTGGATTAAGGATGAATGGCCATGAAAAATGTAGAAAATGTCATGAGACAACATAGATTATTAACTTCAAAATCTGTATGCTGAGCCAAAGAAGCCAACTTAAAGACAGTACATACATATTATGACTGCATTTGTATTAAATACTTGAACAGGCCAAATTCATCTACTGTGACAAGAAGCAGGTCAGTGGTTGCCTGGGACCAGCTGTGGGGAAGGGGGGATGTCTGCAAAGGGGGTCATAGGGGAACTCAGAGGGGAGGTGAAAATATTATAAGGCTTTACTGGGGTGGTTATTACACAGGTGCATCCATTTGTCATTATTTGTTGACCTGCATGTTTATTATATGTAAATTATACCTCAATACCACTTATTTTACAAATTTAAAAAATATAGAAAGTGCGGACTTCCCAGGTGGTCCAGTAGTTGAGAATCTGCCTGCCGACAGGGGACACAAGGTTTGATCCCTGGCCCAAAGATTCCACATACTGTGAGACAACTAAGCCCAAGCGCCACAACTACTGAAGCCTATGCACCCTAGAACCTGTGCTCTGCACCGAGAAGCCACTGCGGTGGGAAGCACGCCGACAACTAGAGAGCAGCTCCCACTCGCCACAACCAGAGAAAGCTCACATGCAGCAACAAAGACCCAGCACAGCCAAAAATAAATAACAAAAAAGTTTTAATGTAGAAAATGAAAATTCATTCAACTCACTGAATACATTCAATTCATTGAATACATTCAATTTGTTTGCAAAGAGGAACAAGTTAGAAGATAGCAGCTGAAAAAATATTTGCGATAAAGCCGACCACAACTGAGCCTTGAATGGCAGGTGTTTGAACTGTGCCGATCCACTTATACCTGGACTTTTTCAATAGGAAATACTGAAGCACTGCCGGGTCTGTAGCTGGCTGACTCCACAGATGCGGGACCATGGAGGCCAGCCGTAGTTATACTCGGAGCTGTGCGGAGGATCAGTGCCCCTAATCTTCCAAATTGTTCAAGGGTCAGTTATAGTTGCTTTTAGATGGAAGAGCCTTGAGTATATTTAAATACTAATAAAATTCAGTAAGAGGAAACAGTTAAAGCATAGCAGGTAAGAGACACTAAAGTGAAGGAATATGATAAAGCATGTGCCACATCAAAAATTAGAATAGTGAGCTAACAAGTGCCCAAACCTCAGGAGTCCCTAGTTTTAGAACATTCCAAGTATAGAAAGTTTATCGCCAATACAATTCATATTCCACAATCAGTTCCTTCCATTTTTAATGTTGAGTTCAGTTAATTTTGGATAGTTTAAGACCACTGATAAGAGGTACAGATTGGTTATATATGGACAGAAACGGCCTAAGCAAATCATTTAAACCATGAGAAATAATTTATTTCAGAAGACTGGTGGCAATAGGGCTTAGAGAAGTTGTTTAGTTGCTAAGTCCTGTCTGACTTTTGACCCCATGGACTCTAGCTCGCCAGTCTCCTCTGTCCATGGGATTTCCCAGGTAAGAATAGCGGAACAGGTTGCCACTTCCTTCTCCAGGGCTTAGAGAAGGGTTCGTGATAAAAGAATAAGGGTGCAGTGGTTTAAGATGAAAACAAGATTTTCTTTGTCAAGCACTTAGGTACTGTGCAAATGTTTTATGTAAGTATTATTCTCATTTGTTACAACCACCTTGTTGGCATTCTCATTCTACAGAAGAGGGAGCAAGCCCAGGTCAATTAACCTAGCCGAGATCACACACATTATAAAGGTGGTAAATTATAAAGGTGGGATTAAAGCTTATGTCTGTATTTCAGGCTTCCTCGGTGGTTCAGCAGTAAAGAATCTGCTGGCAGTGCAGGAGCTGAAGATGTGGGTTCAACCCCTGGGTCAGGAAGATCCCCTGGAGAAGGGCATGGCAACCCACTCCAGTATTCTTGCCTGGAGAATCTCATGGACAGAGAAGCCTGGCGGGCTAGTCTGTGGGGTCACAAGGAGTAGGACACAACTGAAGCAACTGAGCATGCACACTATATGATTTCAAACCCATAGTAAGTATTTCTTACCCTGCTATTCAGGGCTTGGGGCTGAGCGGTAAAGAATCCGCCTGCCAAGCAAGAGATACAAGTTTGATTCCTGGGTTGGGAAGATCCCCCGGAAAAGGAAATGGCTACCCACTTCAGTATTCTTGCCTGGGAAACCCCATGGAGAGAAGTCTGGTAAGTTACAGTCCACGGGGTTGAAAAAGAGTCGGACAGGAGTTACTGACTAAACAACAACCCTGTTATGCAGTTCTGCCTCAACTCTCATTCTTTAAAAATGCTATGGGAATTCCCTGGCAGTTCAGTGGTTAAGACTCGGCATTTTCACTGCTGTGTGTTGGATTCAATCCCTGGTCGGGGAACTAAGATCCCACAAGACACGTAGCGCGCCCCCCCCCCCAAAAAAAAATTATTATATACAGCCGCCTGGGTATATATTTTAACAAAAGCAATCAAAAGATCGGTCTGTCTTAATCCTTTTGCTTTCTTCATCTTAGTAAAGTAAAACATCTTCAGATAATAATATACCCAGGTGGCACTAGTGGTAAAGAACCCACCTACCAGGGCAAGGAGATGGAAGAGACGCAGCTTCATTCCCTAGGTAGGGAAGATCCCCTGGAGGAGGAAATGGCAATCCACTCCAGTATTCTTGCCTGGAGAATCCCAAGAACAGAGGAGCTTGGCGGGCTACAGTCCATGGGGTCACAAAGAGTCAGACACCACAGAAGCAACAGAGCACACACGCATATGTGAAAGCAGGGGAGATAGGATATTAAACATTTTTACTTTTTTGATCTGTTCAATTGAATAGATGCTTGGTTTGACTCTTAATACTGTTATTTTAATGTTAATCTCTTAGAAGAAAAAGATGATGTTTTGAAGTACTTGATGAGTGTTTGTTTAGGTTGTACTCCTAGTGAGTAGGACTGAGCCATGCATTCAAAACACTGGATAACTGTCTATGAAAGTCACTGTGGAAGACGCTTTGCAGAATACAAAAATGAATGAGGTGTCTTCCTTACTGTAAAGGAGCTGATAGTTCAGGGAGAAAAAGGTTATGTGTCTACAATTATACAGAAGAAACTGACATATACCACAAAGGGGGCACAGGTAAATTCACAGAGAGAATTTTTATTTAAGGAATTCAGGATGTTAGAGGCAAAGGAAACATTTAGGAGTCTAGTTTAATAGTTCAGGCCAATGATTTCCAGTGCTTGAACCAGGACAGAGATAGTGATGCTAACAGATCTTGCAGAACTGTTTTTCACTCCAAACTTATTGACTGGATGTGGAGAGTGAGAAGAAAGAGAAATACAGAATGAAGCCCAAGTTCTTGACTTTTTCAGCCAAGTGCATGGCAGAGTCCTTCACCTTGATAAAGAATTCAAGAGGAAGAGCAATTTGACATGGAGGGTAGAAGGCAGAAGGGGAGCGAAGTCAGTGTTCTCATTCCATCACCCTCTCTCTGGTCTTTCTGCAGCCTGTACTTGAGTGGTGGTCGTGTTCTCATTACCTAAGGGTCAGGCCTAGGGAGGCACTAGCTCTCCACTGTTGTAGCCCATCTCGTTCACCTTAATTCAAACCATATCTTTATATATATATATATATATATATAAAAACATGCTGCTGCTAAATTGCTTCAGTTGTATCCGACTCTGTGCCACCCCATAGACGGCAGCCCACCAGGCTCCCCCGTCCCTGGGATTCTCCAGACAAGAACACTGGAGTGGGTTGTCATTTCCATATATATCCCGTCGTTAACTCTCCTCAATAACCCTGTTTGAACATACCATCTGTTTCCTACCAGGATCTTAACATGGTATTTGTGTATTTTTAAATAAAAGGTGCATCTGTATAATTATTTGTTTATGCATAGGAAACATCTAGAAGGGTGCACACCAACTGTCAGCAATTGTAGGATTGGTAATGGGTTTGGAAGAGCGGAGGGAGATACAAGGGAAAAGATGAGAGGGCTTTATTTTATATATCTATACTATTTGAAATCCTTAATAATAGGCTGTATTACTTTTTAAATTGAAAAATAACTAAGAGTTTTCAAAGTAAATCAAGAACATCAATCAGCCTAGTGTAAGAACTTCAGTAAATTCACTGAGAGTAAAGATGAAACTTCCCTGAGAAACAGTCAACAAAATTTCAGAGAAAACCCCTAAACTTAAAAAAAAAATTTAATGATAAATACATATTGACAGAAATTAGTAAATTCTTGCATGAAGACAGCATCCAAGGAATTTCTCCTTCATGGCTCCCAGCCCTTCCCTCCAGGCTGCTGGGGCAACTTGAGACCCACTAAGCCAGCAGACTCCTCCACTGAGCGCTCACCCTTGCCATGAAATTCCTGATGAAGGGCCACGTGTTCTCGAATGCTGCGTAGCAGGCAGAGATAGGTGGCAGCTTGGAAATGAAGCTCATGCTGGGCTCTGCACAGTTTCTCACTGGTGACCTGGAGAAGTAGCAAGGTCAGATAGTCTATTAACAGCCCAGCTGCAGATACAGGGGCACTGTATTGAGACAGCGTCATTAAACAAGCATTCTCTAGAATAAAAGTAAACTGCACATAGGAAATACAAACATGTGTTTGTGTATACTTAGTACATCTGTAATTTGGCCACCTGTTAACTGAAGAATTTTACGAATTTCACCGAAGCATTTCATTGAGTGTCCTCAAATTTTAATACTGGGGGAAAAGTAACCTCCTTTCAACATCCTCATTTAATGAATGAAGGATCTAAAGCCCAGAGAGGTTTCATGATTGGTTAATGCAGAGATGGGGAACTATAGTCAGGTCACTAATCATTAATGCCACCTAAGGAATAAAATACAGAACTTTCTACCCTTCAAAAAATGAAGGGCTGCTTTATGTGACTGTGGACGTTGGTTAACATGGCACATGCCTTTCAATGAAAATGAAAAACCTATTTTGTCTGAAAAATAGTTTGTCTTCGCCAGTAACAAAATGAAGGTTTTATATATATGAGAATCATATGTTCATATTACTTAATTATACTCCCTCTCACAATTAACATTTTCATCTAAAAAAATCTATATTCTGATGACCTAAAGTCATCTGAAGCTGGTCGTAATTAACTTTAATATTAAGTACATTAAAACACAAACTTTACTTGACTAGTTTTATGTTCCGAGGCTGTGATAAAGGGGCAGGAAAGGTGAGAGGGAGATGTATGCACAGCCTCAAATGCCTTAAGGAGCCCTGCCCAAGTGTGGATTAAGCTCTAGGCACCACTGCCTACATATGCTTTTCTTTGACCTTTCTTTACTGGAATATCTAAGTTTGGAATCTGAAAACTAGTATGTCTGATTTAAGATCTGCAGATCATATATATGAAAATATAAGCTGCTCAAAAAGAGAATTCATCTGTTTTAATCAATTTAACTTTTATAATTAAAAATATGAGATCAACACTAACGTTAAGCATCAACAAAGAGTAACATTCATCTCAAGTCTAGTTTGATAGAATTTGAAACAGGAATTCTACAATAGTATAAGACAGCACATAACCAATCTTGATTAAGCTAAGCCAGAATTATGAGGAGAGAAGTGTCAATAATATAACTTAGTAAATGAACTACCAGAGATCAAGAGATCTAATGAAATAGAAAGCTGTATTTTCCCTATGGCGAAAGGGGAGATCTCTCCCTAATTGAATCCCTTCAGCCTAGAGAATAGGCAAAAATGATTACTGAGTTAGCTCTGAGCCAGCAGGAAATAGAAACCATTCCCAATTCCTCTCATGTATTCCAAAGAGTTGTTTCCAGAATATTTAGCATGAATTTTCTCATTTATTCCCAAGGGATTTCACAGCCATTTCCAAGCCTCTCTCAAGGGCAAATAATGTTGCCTCCATAAGGCATAAACTATAATCTTGTCACATTAAGAATCTTAGAGTGACTTCCTGTTACATTTACAATAAAGTTTAAATTCCTGCCTACCTCATCTTCCTCCACTTCATCCACCACACCCTAAGCCTTAGCTGCTCTCAACTGTCAGTTCCTCTACCCTCTTGGCTTTCAGCTGTGCAGCTTCTTGGACTTTTACTAACCCTCATTTACTTGCTAACTCTAATATTCTTCAAGTTCCTGGGTAATAAATTCAATAAATTCCATCCTGTAAAGCCTACCTCTTCTATATACCAGGACTCCAGGGTCTCTACTCCTTTAGCATTTGTTTATTCTAAGTCCTTGGTCAAATGACTCCTCAGATGGAATGCAGGCTTCTTAAAAGACAAGACCCATGTGGATCTTACTCGTCATTTTTAGTCGAGTTCCTTAGTACCTAATATTGTGACCTTTCAAAACTTAGTTGAACTTTAGTTCTAATATTTTGCATTCTAACTTCTATGCCTCAGAAAATGAAGAGTTTAAGATAATGGTTCTCCCCTTTCCACACTGCTCAAAGGACACCAGGTTTCCTTCGCTAAAGCCCAAGCTAATTATTCAACTTACTTTTGAGATAGATTGCAAATTCTTTCCAAGCCAGATCAGTACTCTAAATCTAGTTGGGCTTGTATAGTTCAACTGTCCCTGAGTCTCCGTTGCCCCATTTGAAAAAAGACACTATCTTTCATTCCATCTAGCCTATCCGGGGTAAATGGAGTGCTGGAGTGCAGAATTCACAAAGGAATTGTCCAAGGATGATGGACGGAGCGACTGAACTGAACTGATGGATGTTCATATTTATCTGCTACAGATGGAAAAATTGTTACTTGGTCATACATCACACTAATGTTGTAACTCAACAGTACCACCTCACTAGAGGAGTCTAGTTCAGCTCTACAACGTGCGTGCTCCTGTGCCACTCTTTGGGACCCGGTAGGAATGAGAATGAGCTCCCATTTCCTCCTCCAGGGGCTCTTCCCCACGCAGGAGTTGAACCCGCGTCCCTTCAATAAGCAGGCGGATACTCTACCACTGAGCCAGCTAAAAGTGGCGGTGTAGTCATGCTCTTCAAGTAGCTCCCAATACCCCTCGCCCCATCTAGAACTGCTTCTCAGAATAACTCTCCTAGTGAAGGCGCGTGTTGGATAGATTCTGGGACTAGCAACCCTACACTCATCTTTCTGCTTGTCCCTTTGTTTCTTCCATTTCACTTTCCTCTAACTTTCCCATCCACACAGGCCAAAGACAGCCAGTGGAATCTCCAGGGACGGCTCCACCCCAGGACGAGCTTGCTCTCCCGCCGGTCCTTGCTTAGTCCCTGGGCTTAGATCTTAGACCAGGGCCTAGGGCCTGGGTCTGTCTGGAGGAAGCCTGGGCCTCAGAATTAAGGTTAAGGCCAGGCGCGCTCCATCCCGCCCAGACGCGACTCCCTCCCTCCCCGGAAAGGGGACGCTGGGGCACCCGGACACAGGCTTCCGTACCCGATGTGCACGGAAAGCTTTGACGAGGTACCGATAGGCCGCGGTGTCGCGATAGGGTCGGCCTGTGGCCGCGTTCAAGTAGCGCAACTCCCGTAGAAGACCTCGCCAAGTGCGCAGCGGTGACCCTAAGGCCGCCATTTTCCCGTCGTCGGAGTCCGGCGCGGGACGGCGCCCTCCGAGCCTCCGGAGCGCCCGCACCCTCCCGCCCAGCCGCTTAATGGCAGGGTGAGACCAGACTGCAGGCTCCCCCTATCGATGGCAAGACGGTGGGATGTCTCACTTCCCTTCTCTGCCGAGCAGCATCAATCGAACGCCGAGCGGCTTCCTAAGGTGTTAAGAGAAAAGCAAACGAAAGCCGAGTGTAACTGAATGGCCAGGAAAAAGCCTGGCGGAGAGAAAGAAGGTCCTGTTCGTTTCCTGACTGCGTCATGTCAGAGGCCATTCGCTGAGGAGCACCGCTGAACCTGGAGAAAATGAGGGCATATCGCAAGTGGGTGTCAATTTAAAAATAGAAAACTTTGAGATTTTATTTCTAAAGGGGATATAAAAATTGAACCTATCGGCTTTCCCAAAATCTTAACGAGATTACGGCTCAGAAGGAAATGGAAGTCTATTGATTCTCGCAAACTGTAGCCCCAAACCTAGAAAAATCACGCATACAATTCCCATCGTTAAAAAATAAAATCAAGTCAGCATATTTCTCTATAATTGTTTAAGCAGGGGAAAAGGCAAAAGTTTTATTGAAAAGTTCATTTTAAAGGCAAAAAAAAAACCTCGCCACCCCAGATGGGACTCGAACCCACAATCCCTGGCTTAGGAGGCCAATGCCTTATCCATTAGGCCACTGGGGCTTCTGTGAATAACGTCCTCAAACAACGTTTTCAATTTTTTTTCCTTCTTGGTACGTCATGTCAGAGTTTCCTTTTAACCTATCCTAGGAAACCACACTTAGTACCAATAATAGGGGGGCGAGGCATGCTGGGAGTTGTAGTTCAAGAAACAAAATGCCGCGTTACAGCTCCAAAGGTTTTACCCTCGAAAACAGCACCGATGCGCCGGACGGAGAACGGGCGCGCGCACGGTTTTGTGTACACGTTTCCTACGCGGTACCCCCGCGCCTGCGCTGAGGCGCACATGCGACGTCGTGGAGCCGAACCCTCTTGGGACGCTGGCTGACTCTTCTAGATTCGCCTCTAGAGTTTCTGTTGCTTTGGGTCTCCTCCGGAAACAGCCGGCCCCTTCCGGCGTTGCGGCTTTCCGGACTTAGCCTGCCCTCCATCCTGCCATTAGGTGGCGTTTGTGGCGGTCATTTTCTGTTTCCGGTTGAAACTTTGAGGCCATTTCCGCAGAGTAAGGGGCCAGTTAGAAACGTTTATCTTGCGTTCTGAGTTGGCTGTTCAGTGGGAAACGTGGGACAGCAGGGAATTGGAACTAGTTAATTACTGCTGCTGCTGCTGCTGCTAAATCGCTTCAGTCGTGTCCGACTCTGTGCGACCCATAGACGGCAGCCCACTAGGCTACCCCGTCCCTGGGCAAGAGCACTGGAGTGGGTTGCCATTTCCTTCCCCAATGCATGAAAGTGAAGTCGCTCAGTCGTGTCCGACTCCTAGCGACCCCATGGACTGCAGCCTCCCAGGCTCCTCCATCCATGGGATCTTCCAGGCAAGAGTACTGGAGTGGGGTGCCATTCCCTTCTCCAATTAACTAATTAAGTTAATTGGAAACATCTAGGAGTTTATTTTGGTTCTTTATCTAGTTGCATAAATCGGACAATTCATTTCTGAGTCTCAGCGACATTACCCCTTGCTTAAAATCTCGCAGTGGCTCCCCACTGTCAGTAAGATAAACTTAAGACCGCTGGACCCTACCTAAATTGACCGTTGCCTGTATCATCAGTTCAGTTCAGTCCAGTCGCTTAGTCGTGTCCGACTCTGCGACCCCATGGACTGCAGCACGCCATGCCTTCCTGTCCATCACCAACTCCGGGAGTTTACCCAAACTCATGTCCATTAAGTGGGTGATGCCATCTAACCGTCTCATCCTCTGTCGTCCCCTTCTGCCCTCAATCTTTCCCAGCATCAGGGTCTTTTCAAATGAGTCAGCTCTTCGCATCAGGTGGCTGAAGTATTGGAGTTTCAGCTTCAGCATCAGTCCTTCCAATGAACACCCAGGACTGATCTCCTTTAGGATGGACTGGTTGGATCCCCTTGGAGTCCGAGGGACTCTCAAGAGTCTTCAACACCACAGTTCAAAAGTATCAATTCTTTGGTACTCAGCTTCCTTTATAGTCCAACTCTCACATCCATACCTGACTGCTGGGAAAACCATAGCCTTGACTCCACGGACCTTTGTTGGCAAAGTAATGTCTCTACTTTTTAATATGCTGTCTAGGTTGGTCATAACTTTCCTTCCAAGGAGTAAGCGTCTTTTAATTTCATGGCTACAGTCACCATCTGCAGTGATTTTGGAGCCCCCTCCAAAAAAATAGCCACTGTTTCCCCATCTATTTCCCATGAAGTGATGGGACCAGATGCCATGATCTTAGTTTTCTGAATGTTGAGCTTTAAGCCAACTTTTTCACTCCCTTCTTTCATTTTCATCAAGAGGTTCCTTAGTTCTTCTTCACTTTCTGCCATAAGGGTGGTGTCATCTGCATATCTGAGGTTACTGATACTTCTCCCAGCAATCTTGATTCCAGCTTGTGCTTTATCTAGCCCAGCGTTTCTCATGATGTACTCTGCATATAAGTTAAATAACCAGGGTGACAATATACAGCCTTGACATACTCCTTTTCCTATTTGTAACCAGTCTGTTGTTCTGTGTCCAGTTCTAACTGTTGCTTCCTTACTTGCATACAGATTTCTCAAGAGCAGGTCAGGTGGTCTGGTCTCTTTCAGATATTCTCCCCTTAATTGAAATTTGTTTATCCTGCTTTCAAGGATGTTGCAAATTTAAGCCAGCTCTGAGAAAGAAGGAGAATAATTGGAAGTAGGTTTATCAGTAACTGTTAGTATTTTATGGTAAGGGGCAATAAGACATAATTCTGAGTTCCTTTTTACTGAACTGCTAAGGGACTAGCAGAGTAAATACATCAGAGAAGGTGATGGCACCCCACTCCAGTACTCTTGCCTGGAAAATCCCATGGATAGAGGAGCCTGGTGGGCTGCGGTCCATGGGGTCGCGAAGAGTCAGACACGACTGAGCAACTTCCCTTTCACTTTTCACTTTCATCCACTGGAGAAGGAAATGGCAACCCACTCCAGTGTTCTTGCCTGGAGAATCCCAGGGACGGGGGAGCCTGGTGGGCTGCCGTCTATGGGGTCACACAGAGTCGGACACGACTGAAGCGACTTAGCAGCAGCAGCAGCAGAGTAAATAGATAATTATAAAATGTTAGTTCTGTGCAGCCACTGGTCACCAAAGACGGCCTCCTAACAAGCTTCCCCTTTCATAGATACCTACGTTGTTTCTTATGACAAAAGGTGAAGTGTTTTACCAATTCTTCCCACCATTCCTGCTCTCAAATCTGAGCAGGCTTTGTGACTAGCTTTAACTAATAAGAAGAATGTTCTGGAATTTCTATGGTACCCCAGGCTTTAAAACTGTTAGCTTTCATAGTGTGCTTATCTAGCTACCATGCTATGAAAACCGCAGGGCTCATAGAAGAATTCTGAGACAGGCCCAGCTGAGCTCTCAACTGACAGCACTAATTACCAGCCAGGGAAGTGGGCCATCTTGAATGTTCCAATCCAGTAGCACCCACAAATTACGATAGTCTTAATTGGTGTCATATGTAGCAGAGAATTTCCCAGATGAATCTAGCCAACCCAAAGAAACATTAAAATAACATGACTGTTGTTTGGGAATAAATTCCACTAAATTTTAGAACAACTGTGTGTCAACAGAAAATCAAATCAGTCAACGCAATGCTCCTTTAATTAAAAGTGTTAGCAGTCAGTTAAAACCAATACTGTTTGTCGAATAAAAAACTTCTGTTGACCTTATATAATCTAAGCTTGCAAGGGTGCACACTGTGTCCCAGGGCATTTCACAGGCAATGTCTCATGGGACCCTATGAGGTAGTACTCTGATTTTACCTACTTTGAAATGTGGGAACAAGCTCAAGGCAGTTTCATGTTTTAGTCTGCTTTACTGACTGCTCAGTGATAAAGCCAGCATTTGCTCCCAGGCAGTCTTAACTCCAAAGCCTATTTTTTAAACTTAAAAGAAGTTTTATAGCAAAAAAGGGATTTTTATGAAAAAGAGGTGGGGTGTCGTAATCAGAACTGGGTAAGGTTAGAGACCAGGTTTGGAAGCTACACAGCCAAGAACCTCACCTACAAGCCTGCTCCAGATGTGGTCCAGTGGAAACAGCAGCAGGCGCAGGCCCTGCAGCTGCAGTGCTGACACAGGGGCACTGCACAGGGTCTGGACACTGGCACTAACCCTGTGGCTCCAGGACACTGGCAGTAGCTGGCTTCTCTGCTCCAACATGAGCCAGAATGGAGAAAGTCATTACCTAAGAGTCAGAGCCCTGGGCTGAGTATTTCCAATAAACATGGCTTGGATGATGTTCCCACGCTGGTCAGAGGCGGCTGGGAGAGCAAATACTTTGTCATTCAATGAATTTTTATTAAGCTTCTACTATGAGGCAGGCACTTCTACATGCTAGGGAAATAAAAGTACAAGTAGTATAGGTCAACCTTTCCACTACTCATGAAAGTTTCCATTCTAGAAAGGGGCAGACAGACAATAAGCAAATAAACAAGCAGAACATAAAATTTGTCAAATGGTGAGGAGTGCTATGAAAAATAACTAAATAAAGCCAGGGGCCAGGTATTAACACCTGTTACGGGTTCTGGGCGGTCCTTCTGGATAAGGTAAGGACATCTGAGCAGAGACCCAAATGATGTGCAGAAACGGCATCTTCAGCTTGTGTGTGTGTGTGTGTGTGTGTCCCCACATTTTAAGTAAGACCCTGCCTCCATTTCCCACCCATTGTGAGGCCACCGTTATTCTGTCCTTCAAGCTCTGTGAGGTACAGGAGAAGTTCTGGGACAAGTTTTCTATGCCCAGAGAAATGGTAGAACAGACCCTTGAAGGTCTAGTCTTAACTCTGCAACTACAGCAATGACTGGCTACCTGGCTGTGCACGTGGGAATCGGGGGGAAATTTTAGTGGGAAAGAGACAAGACTAATGAAAGAGGATGATTTGAGATGAGACATACATAGGCACTTGCTTCCATAAGTCATGATTCTAGAGACATGTGTCACAAGGCAGTGACTTCTAAACTTCTTTGTGTATCCACAGTGGTAAAAATCTTGTGCCTCCCCCATAAGTCTTTGTATTTATTTTAAAATTACATACATGTACTATTGATTAGTGTAGTATATATATTTAAAACGTGCACAAAGTAGAAATAAAATGTTTTAAAAATGAAAAACACTATTTTGAAAACATTTTTATTGTATTTATTAACAGTAAAAAGACAAAGTCCTAATTTCTCTCAGTAAAGAAAGATGAACATACTTTATTGAAAATGCAGTGTAATACAATATGTTTTATTATTTTGAAAATCTTGGTCTAACACATTTGGGGCAACAAGATCAAACAGTGATAAACATTTCTAAACATCCATTTTCAAATTTCTCTCTTCATTGCATGAGTTTCTTTTAAAAAGGCAGTCACTTACAGTTTTAAAAAATTACTTATAACTTAAAGGGAACCTTTAAATATGTTCATTTCTTTCAGAAGATCAGCTAGGCAGTTGTATCCATCAGGGATGAATCAGAAAAAGAGAAACCACTGCAGGCTTTTCAAACAGAAAGCAGTCAAGTGCAGGGCATTGAGATGTCCAATGGCGCTATTAGAGGACCCGCAGGAGTAAGGGAAGTTGCCACTCACATTCAGCAGTTCAGAGTATTGGGAGGTTGCTGCTCTTACATAGGTCGGAAAATACAGGGAACCCCCCCAGTGCCGATCAGAGCTGCTCCCCCCGTCCCCAAGACAGGAGATTACCTGTGAGCTGCAGAGAACTTTTAAGTCTCCCACAGACAGCCCATTTCCCTAGGCGCTGCCGCTTTTCCCTCCCATCTACAAAATACCTTATGAATACATCTGGCAGAAAGAAATCACATCCAGAACCTCAAAAGCAAGGAGTTTGGGAAATGTTTCCATAATTCTAATCCCTGTGATACATAAAAGGATGTAGGAATGAATGCTGGCTGCCAAAACCCAGGCTGTAGCCCACACAGCAGCATACTCCTGAGCCTCTTGTCCTCACAGAAAGGGATAGCAAGTGAGAAACACTCGCCCCTTTCGTAAAAGAAAAATAGGTAAATTTTAAGTTGGACAGCTCTTGTAAATCCTTTCCAGCAAGCTAATCACTGCATCAGTGTAGCTTTTGTATTTTTATGTAGTCTACTTCCCATTTCATAGTAGTTTCTGCTTTTTAAAGTTCTTACTTTTAAACATTAACCTTACCAATAACATCCTGTAGCACATAGACTGCAGTATATTATAACACTCAGAAGCAAAGGTGGCTATTAACCAGCAAGCCAGACTCGCTGGATGTAAGCAGAATGCAATTTATCCCTCCCACCACTGCCGCTCATGGACTTATTCCTCTCTGGCATGAAATCCTCGGTGGTTCACATAGCTTTTGCAGGGAATAACAGGCAATTGGCTTTTTTTTTTCTCCCCCCCAACCCCCGACCCCGCTTTGGTTTTTTAAAAAGTTCAACCTGTTTAACATTAAAACTCCAAACTTGTTTCCATAAAACTTCTCCCCTTTAACATTAAAACTCCAAACTTGTTTCCATAAAACTTCTCCCCGTCGTCAGCTGAGGCTGCCACCGGCTGAGATGAGCAGTTAGGACTGCAGGATGCAGCCTACTTCTCTCTCCCTCTCTTTAAATGTAACCTCTTCCTGGAACAAGCTGGATTTGTATAAACAGAAAGCAACGTTGTTTTCTCAGGAGTGCCCCTACACACTTGCTGTAATGATTTGTTATGCTTGGATGAAATTCACGGCTTTTTTTCTTTTAGGTGACAAACAGGTTAAAGAGTTATCATTTTAAAAACAGTCTTTTTTTTTTTTTTAGGTATGAACCAGTCTCATCCAGTATCAGATCAAAACTGCAAATGCCAGTTTTAACATTTCTCTCCTCCTCCAGCCCGGAAATGTGAAGAGAAGGGGTATCACGGTCAGTGTCATTTTGTTTCTCACTCCCTCTTGCCTCCTTGCTGGCTGCTGTTCCAGCAGCAGTTGCAGCAAGGGAGAGAAGAGAAGAGGGTTTTTTCGTTGGTAGAGAGATAAGCTGGTGTCCGTGACCTCTAGGAGCAGCAGATTCCAGCGTTGCTTCTTATTTTATAGCTCAATAGTTTCTCTTTCTCTGGGGATCTCTCAGCTGCCATCCCTTGTGGGCCGTGTCCTCTAGTTACTCAGGATGCCTGCACCGGCTGCTTAGTTTCCAGGATCCGCCCCTCCACTGAAGTCATTTCATACATCCAAGTGTTCCCTTTGGCTGGGTTCCTTCTTAAAATGAGCAAATCTGATTCCCTTTCTTGAGAACCACATCAGACTCACAGGTGCTCGGGAACTTTGGCATGCTGTCATGCCACACTCCCCATGCAGCCTTCTCTCCTCTTCTGTCTTCTCCAGGAGCTCGTCACCTACTCCTCACTTGTCTTTAGACTTTCAGGAGTGAGTCAGGCTCCTATGTCCCTCAGATTCCACCAGAGATGGGTCAAGCCCTCCAAACGGTCCTGTGGAGGGGCCCCCTCATTTGGCACGAGTTAAAGAAGAAGCACCCCGACCCTCTCCTGCTGGGGCAGCAGAAGGGAAAGGTCCAGCATACTGACAACTGCTTCCAGAGGAATCTTCTCACATTCTCTCATGGAGCCTGGAGGCAGGTGCCAAGCCAGCTCACCCAGATCCTCTTCACAGTTTCTTAGCATGTGGTGCACAGGTAATCTAGCTCCCTTTCCCTTTAGAATGTGGATGGACTTGGCACCTGTTTTGTTCTCGGCCTTTGGGGTTTCTGGTGAAACTGACACAGAGAGAGTCCCACTTTAGTAAATGAAGGTACCATTTTCAGACCTTCCTTATGGAACCCCCGTTCTTTCATCAGGATGCCTGAGGCACTGCAGGCAACACGGCTAGTGAACTGGACTGCCTGAATGTACAGTTAATACAGAACTATTAATATCTGTTCTTTCGTTTTAGTGACTAAGTCATGTCCAACTCTTTTGTGACCCCATGGACTGTTGCCCACCAGGCTTCTCTCTCCATGGGGTTTCCCAGCAAGAATATTGGAGTGGGGATTGCCATTCCCTTCTCCAGGGGATCTTCCTGACTGAGAAATTGGACCCGTGTCTCCTGCATTGCAGGCAGTTTCTTTGCCCTTACATATTAAGTATAATCTTATTGATTTGTTAAATTTCAATATTATATATGTTTATGGGGCTTCCCAGGTGGCGCAGTGGTAAAGAATCCACCTGCCAATGCAGGAGACGCAAAAGGTGTGGGTTAAATCCCTGCATCAGGAAGATGCCCTGAAGAAGGAAATGGCAACCCACTCCAGTATTCCTGCCTGGAGACTCCCATGGACAGAGGAACCTGGCGGGCTACAGTCCATGGGGTCGCAAAGAATCAGACACGACTGAGGACAGGGACCTTGACCTTAACATATGTTTATATAGAGAGATAGCTATTTTTATGAAACTATGTATAAGACCTTTTTTTGTGATATGAAATCATACCTTTAATCTCATCATGAAAACATCATAAAAATATCCTTATAAAAATTCCCCATAAATATAATTTAGAAGGAATTTTATTAACACTTCCTTTATTGTTGGATATTTATAGACTCTTTCTTGATTAAACACAGTGCTGGTGTGAAAATCTTTGTGCAAAGGTATTAGCTGACATTCTGAAATATTTTCCTAGCAGTTGAAAATTACTGTAAGACTCTTGTTTTGCACATTGTGGAAGATTAGATGCACAGAGAAATCTCAATATAAGACACCTTAAAGTGCTGGGTGAAATTTCCATACACATAAAAATATTTTTTCAAAGTGAGAATGAGTAAAAGAAGCCAGAATAACCAGAAATCAGAAAGGAAGAAAGGGAACAATAAAAGTAGCATTTACCCTGAGGGATAATCCTGGTGGCCTGCTATCCCTGGTGGCCTAGAGTGTGGATTTTAATTTGCCTCAGTCAAAGTCACTTAGTCGTGTCTGACTCTTTGGGATGCTACGGACTATATACAGTCCACGGAATTCTCCAGGCCAGAATACTGGAGTGGGTAGCCTTTCCCTTCTCCAGGGGATCTTCCCAACCCAGGAACTGAACCAGGGTCTCTTGTATTGCAGGCAGATTCTTTACCAGCTGAGCCACAAGGGAAGCTCTAATTTTTTTTTTTTTTTTTAAACTAGTACCTGTTTATTGTAAATCAAAACATTAGGGAAGCTCTAATTTGCCTTAGGCAGTCCAAAAAAGAGAGAGCCTCAGATCATCTTGGTGGGAGGTCAGATCATGTTGCTATGCTCCTCAGTTGTGTCCAGTTCTTTGGGACCTCACAGACTGTAGCCTACCAGGCTCCTCTGTCCATGGGATTCTCCAAGCTAGAATGCTGGAGTGGGTTACCATTTCCTTCCTCCAGGGTATCTTTCCGTCCCAGGGATTGAACCTGTATCTCCTGCATTGGAAGGCAATCCTTTACCAAAGAGCCATCAGGGAAGCCTGGGGTCAGATCATAAATTCTTACAAAATGATGGCACCCCCAACAATTAACCTTATTGCTGGGAATGAAAACAATATCCCTGACCTCACGGAGAGGAGACTTTTCTGTCTCAGCTCAGGCCTGGGTGGCATGTGAGGAAAAGCTTCTATACAAGAATTCTTAACCACCAGCAGTAACCACTCATATACATCTGTGGCTGTAAAGTCATCCTATCTCTGTGGCCTTGAAATCCTTAAGCTGAACATTTAGTTTGAAGGGGCCTTGGATTGGTAATGTCCCTAGAAACCTGGAAGAAGCAAACTCAAATACTCTTTAGAGGAACACACTTTAAATCCAGGCCTCAAAGAATGCCCAAAGTCAAACTGCAGGGGTATATTAAAAAAAGAAGAAGAAATCAGCAAACACATGCAGAAATAAGCCAGTATAAGCAAGTTAGTAGAAAAACTGTAGAATTGGACGTACAGTTGGTTCAAGATCTGACTCTGGTGTCTAACCCATTAAGCACATGCTAGGGCCCTGAACTTGGCCTCTCTTTTTAGTACACTTCACCAGCTAAGAATGCTGCTAAACTCAGGAAAAAATAAGCTCACACATGAAAATGAGATATTTGAGGAGTAGAGTCACAACAGAGAGGCAATAAATGCAACATACCATGCTATACAAACCAGAATGGAACAACACTGATCAAAAACTTAAGCATAATAAAAGTCCTCACAAACAGGATAATAGTAAGAAACAAGCAATTATGTAGAACTAAATGGAAATATATATGAAATATGTAATAGCTGAACAAACCCAATACAGTGGGTAAAAAAATTGGCTACCTAGCTGAAAAATGAATAATAATCTATATCAGCTCAAGCAATTTTCTTAGAAAGAGATGAAAAATATGAAAGAACATTTAAGAAATAATAAGTCAATATCTGAACAATATGAATCCCACCCAGAAAGAGAGAAAATGGATTTAGGGAACAGATACTTAAATCATAAGTAAGAAATTTCAAAAATTAAAGATAAAAAGGACTCCAAAGGTCTCATGGAGCACCAAATAGAAAAATTATGGAAAAATCAAAATTTTGACATATTACATCATATTTAAGAACACAAGAGGGAGGGGCTATGTGTATACTTATGGCTGGTTCCCATTGTTGGACAGCAGAAACCAACACAGCATCGTAAAGGAATTATTCTCCAATTAAAAATAAAAGTTAATAAAAAGACAAAATGCTAAAAGCTTCTGGAGAGAAGAAGCAGAAAGCTCACAAAAGCATAAGAATTAGATTTATACTAGTCTTCCTAAAAAATACAATGGAAACGAGAAAACTGGTGAAGTTATATATTCTAAGTGAATATAGAATATATTTTCCTAAGGAAAATAACCTAAGAGTATTATATCCAGCTAAACTATTACTTAAATGTAAGGACAGAAAGATGACATATTCAGACATACAAGGCCTTGGAAAATTTACAACACAAAAAGTCTCTTCGAAAGCCCTCCTGCTTAAGTGAAATGAGTCAGAGAAAGACAAAAACTGTATAATATCACTTACATATGGGATTTAAAATATACAGCAAACTTGTGAATATAATAAGGAAGCAGACTCAGCAGATACAGAGAACAAACTAGTGGTTACAAGTGGGGAGAGCGAGGTGGGTAGAGTACAAACTTAGGTATAAAATAAACTACAAGGATATACTATACAACATGGGGAAGAAAGTCAATATTTTATAATAATAAATGGAATATAACCTTAAAAAATTATGAATCCCTATATTGTATACTATAATATACAATATTTTACATCAGCTGGGAATGTAAAATGGTCTAGCTACCGTGGGAAACAGTTTGATGTTTCCTCAAAAAAATTACACATAAAGTTACCAAATGACCGAGGAATACCATTCCTTGGTATATATAGAAAAGAACTGAAGGCATATATTCCACAAAAGCTTGTACACAAATGTTCATAGCAGTATTATACATAATATTAAAAAAGTGAAAACAGCCCAAGTATCTATACTAATAAATGGATATATAAAAGTATAATATATTCATACAACAAAATACTATTCAGGATATAGATAGCTTAGATATTAAATTTAATATTAGGGCAAAAATATATCATAAAGAAAGATAAGTGACATTATATATTGTTGAAAAGAAAAATATATCAAAAAGATATAACCAAAACAAATACAACATTGTCAATCAACTATACTTCAATTGAAAAAGAAAGAAAAAATAGATGTAACCATAATGAACATATATTCACTCAATATATGCCAAGACTGAAGGAAAAGGAAGAAGATGCACATAAACAAAAACAGAGAATGAGAGCAGGAAAACAAACACAGATGCAACAGAGATTATATATTAAAAGTATTTTTAATAAAAATACTTTTAATATACTTCTAAAATTGTCTACAAGTGGAATGATCATATATAGGTGCTATAGGACAAGCAATTGACATAATTCAACTCATACTTAACAAGATTTCCAGAAAACTAGGAATAGAATTTTAACTTTATAAAAACTATATACCAAAAATATAGAATAAATGCTATACTTAGAAAATTTTCCCATTAAAATAAGAAACAAAGATGGGACCCCTGGCTGCCCAGTGGCTAGGACTTGGCACTTTCACTACGTGGGCCCAGGTTTAATACCTGATGAGGGAACAAAGATCCTACAAGTCACATGTCATGACCAAAACAAAAAGTGAAAAAATTGGAAGAGGAAATTTACCTGCCATTATTTGTAATTATATGATCAACTCAGTTAAAAAATTCATAATCAAAAAAAAATTCATAATCAGACAAGTAACTAGAAGAGAATAAAGCTGCTGGATACTAACTCAATTTGTGAAATCAAAAGCATTGATCCCAAGAAAACCACTAGAAAATATGAGATTAACATAACCATTTGTGAAAACAACAAATCTAAAGTACCTAGAAATCAATACATGAACAATACCTTTACAGAGAAAATTTAAAAGCTTTACTAGAAGACATGAAAGAGGATTTTTAAAAATGAAGAACAAGAAACAGAACAAGAAGCAAAACTAAGGGTGGGTACCTTTGGGATAGAGGGAGTGGGGGAGTAAGAAAGGAAGGAGAAACCTAATTTATCATAAAATGAGGAAACGAGAGCTTCTATTAAGAGATGAAAACCATGTGCTATGGATTAAGGCACACAGTTAATGCACTGCTTTGCATTTGCGGTACGGAAAGCAGAAATGAACCATATACAACACACACTGACAGTTTGAAAATGCATCAGCAAACTATGATGGGAGAGGCAGTAGTTGTCAGAGGGTTACGTGTGAAACTTGACACTTTGAGTGCAAGGGCAGAGACAGAGGTGAAACTGAATCACTGGATAAAGCTTTATTTCTCCTCATTCCTTTACTTCAATACAAGCGGAGATAGGGGAAGTGGTGATTTGGACTCCAATCAGTGTGGACGGTGAGAAGCTGTGACAAAACTAGACAGCATATTAAAAAGCAGAGACACCACTTTGCTGACAAAGGTCTGTATAGTCAAACCTAGTTTTTCCAGTAGTCATGTATGGATGTGAGAGTTGGACAATAAAGAAAGCTGAGCGCCGAAGAATTGATGCTTTTGAATTGTGATGCTGGAGAAGACTCTTGAGAGTCCCTTGGATAGCAAGATCAAGCTAGTCAATCCTAAAGGAAATCAACCCTGAATTTTCACTGGAAGAACCGATGCTGAAGCTCCAATACTTTGGCCACCTGATGGGAAGAGGCAACTCATTGGAAAAGACCCTGATCCTGGGAAAGATTGAAGGCAAAAGGAGAAGGGGGTTGGCAGAGGATGAGATAGATAACATCACTGACTCAACACACATGAATTTGAGCAAAATCTGGGAGACAGTGAAGGATAGAGGAGCCTGGCATGCTGCAGTCCATGGGGTTGCAAAGAGTGTGACAAGACTTAGCAACTGAACAGCAACAAAGCTAGGTTTACCTCTAGACTGCTCATTACATGAACCAAAGGATTCCCTTAATTGTTTTGCTTAACAGACGTTTAGAGCAGTCACCCTTTACTTTATATGCCAAGGGATTGACACTTGTGATGGAAGAATTTTAACTGGTATTTATCCACTCCTGTACTTTTAAATATATATATAAGATTTTTAAAAGTACTGGTTTCACTTATGTATTTGGAAAATCAGAGCAAGAGGAAGCATGAATTTACATGGGGAAAAAAAAGAGGCAGAAGAGACAGAATAGCAGCAGCCACCCTGTATTAGTTCTCATGTGCTAGGCACTATGCTAGGTGCTTTCCTTACCTTGTCTCTTAATTCCACAACAAAACCCACCACTGGGAATTATCCCTGCAGAAATGAGGAGGCTGAATGGAAAGCCACATGTTGTCTGAAGTGCCACCTTCATGAAGGGGACCTCAGAGCCCAAGTCTAACGTCAGCCTGTTCTGCACGCTGTGCCACCCTAGTACAGAAACGATAGTGGGGAAATAGCGAAGGGACAGGCACAGGGACACAGATGAGGTAAATACACACAGAGACAGAAAGAAACCAAGCCACATCAGGGCACATTCCGATGAGGAAGAGCCATCATACGAGCCGACACCTGTCACTGCCCTTTGAAAAGCTCATGATCTCACCTGCAATGCAATGCAGTCCTTCAAACACCCAGAGTCAGCTCTTCTGCTTTTACTTCCAATTTTCAAAACTCTTTAAAAAAATATTTATTTTCTCAAGTATTCCTCACAGCTTTGCATGGATATGAAGCAATGTCGCAGATTCCAGACACTGAGTTTCAAATCTGGAATGTCAGTCCTTATTATCCATTGCAAAACAAACCTGTGACTGCTGGTTTGGTTATGCATAGACACCAAATACCTAAAGGATAGCACAATTTGACCTGTAATAGTTATCTAACCGCTCATCAATAACTGTGGTACTGCAACTATAGAATACTATATGAACTGTCAACAAGTAAAGACAGATCTCTATGTACTGACATGCAATAACCTCCAAGATAATGTTAAAAAGTTGGATACATATTTATACTTTTAACTGGAGAACTTGGTAGCAGTGGTTGGTCTGGGGGAGAAAAAGGGGGACAATGGGTAGCAAAGATCCTTTGCCTTCACTGTCAATCATGTATTTAGTATTTTTTTCTTTTACCCAAGTGCAAGAATAATCTTTCCCCCTAAAATCTTTGTATCAAGCAGTTCAGTTGTCTTTCCTCTAAACCAGATCCAATTTTGGGGTCTGAGTGGAAGAAATAAATTATTTATTTCCCTTCTCCCAGTGATTAGCTAGCAAGAGGCTCCTTCCCATTTTTCCCCCCTTTTCTCCAACTAAGCCCACCTCTTTGTTTCTTTACAAAACTCCCAAACCAAAAAACTTATTCATGGTATCCACGTTCATTGAAAATCCATTTATGTAAAAAGATAAAAAAAGCATTTATCTCACCACTCTGTATTTTGAAGTGTATGTCCATGTTTTTTTCCTTCCTTTCTGTGCATATGTGTGTGCATCAACACTTATAACTGCTCTTTTATTTATTAATAATACATGGACATCTTGATCATTTCTTATCTTAAAACAATTTTATTTAGTAGTGTGATTTTATTCACTCAACCAATCCCCTCCAGCACATTAGGCTGTTTCAAAATTTTACTGTTATGAGCAACACAGATGAACACCCTTGTATGAGTCCCTTTTGTACAGAAACCTTTGTACAAGTCCCTTTTTCCCTTAGAATATGTTTGTAAAAACAAAGTTAACTTCTGCCTTTGAGCTCCATCTACAGTTGTCACTTTTCCTAACTATCCACAGATACTTTTCTGCACTAAGGTTGGAAATGATTTTTTGACTACATGGACAAGTATAAAACATATTTGCTGCTTGTTTTCTATACTCCTGTGAACCAACCCCTCTGGACATCTGTCCCTCATTCAATTCAGCCTCAGAGAACAGGCTGCATCTCTTGTTTAATTCCTGGCTCTATACTGACTTGGTTATTCTGAAATCCGTAACTCCTTGGGCCATGTTTTTTCTTCTTAAAAACTTCAAACATATACATAAATACATATATATATACACACACACCATATAATCAATAATAAAACAGAACTAGTATAAATGATGATAAAAGCTAACATTTATCTAGTACTCACTATGAGTCACTGTGCTAAGTGCCTCACATGCCTTATATATAATTTAATGTTAATCACAGTTACATGAAAAAAAGTATTCCACTCAAAGAAGCTTGAGGAATTATGGCTTTAAAAAATCCTGTTTAACAATGGCAGCTTTAATACATTAGTCCACACTTGCAAGATGGTAGTCAGATTACTTAGCTACAAATTTGAGGGGCTGTTACTCCCAAAAACATACTTTTGCAAAACTGGCCTTAAATGTTAGCAGTTTTTCGTAAAAGCACTTGCAGCCTACCCTCTCCTGCCTAAGGACTATGTCTTTAAAATTCTTCATCTCAATGATAGTGCACTGAAAATACACTTAAATACCAGGACTGTTTATATTTGAGGGCATATGTTATTTTCTGTATCTTATTCGCACATATACACTTATAAATGACAAAACTGTTCAATTTCTCTCACAAATTGCTATCTTTTCACCCTCTTTCCCACTCCTTATCTGGATTTCTAAGGTCAAATTCTTTTTTTCACTTTTTTCTCATGCCAGTATTTTCCCTAAAGAAGTCCTCTACAAGTAAGACTAAAAGATGCTCACCTATGCAACTAGGTGAGCATTCTGTATCTACAACTGCAAGCCCTGACCATAGGTGAGCATCCTGTGTCTACAACTGCAAGCCTTGACCCTGGAGGCAGGCATACACAGGCACACACCCTCTAATCTGAAGGAAGAACCTAATACGCCTGCATTCCAGGACTCCCAGAGTCTGGCTTCCTCTAGTCACCCCAGCACCCACCTCACACCAGCCTGGCCTCCTTCCCGTTTCTTCCCGAGTCTGCTCAGGATGCTCCCTTTTCCTCCTTCCCAGTCAAACCCATTTACCCGTGGAGGCCCAGTTCAAATGTCATCAATCGGACAAGGTCTCCTCAGATCTTTCCAGCCCATTTTCTCCCTTGCTCTGAACTCAAGTGGCAGGTGGCCATGGACCACACCTTTGTGACACATTTTGAACTGTAACTTGTCATATGATTGCAGACTCTGGGTAGGGCCTGTGCCCGGATTTCTGTATCCCATAGCACCCAGCACAGTGTGATACAAGCAAGAGATACTCTAGCACCACTGAAAGAATGAGATATTAAAATTCAAGTTAACTCAATGATACAACAGACACAAGAATAATATGTACATTCCTCTTTATTTAATACAACAACACGTAACACATACAGAAAGAAAAAACACTCATGTAAAAGGCCCTGTCACAAAGGACAGACAGGAAACATCTACACAATCAAATAAGGCTCCTGCTTTAAAACAGGGGTTTGCTTAGCTACACTTGGAATATGAGCAAGGCTGTTGCAAAAAAAAGAAGAAAAAAAAAATCCCTGCACTGAAGGAGTATATATTATCAATGGGGTCAATTTACTAAATTCACAGATCCACATCTAGGAATGTTTAAGTCCTCTTACATATCCAAAAGTCATCAGGGTTTTATGAAATGTGATTTTTTGGGGGGCTTAAAAAATTTTACCTGTCCTCTCTTTTTAGAAAATAGTGACAAGAGCTCTCTAAAAACTAGAGACCAGCAAACCACCCAAAGTTTGGAAAGCTTTACCATTAAAGTTCAAAAAGTGTGTAGAACTGAGAATTCAAAGGCAAGATGGCAGTGGAAAGAAGAATTTAACTTAGTCATTTCCTGATCAGTCACTAGGAAACACAATGGAAACATCTAGGCTCAGTGCAGGGTTTGGTAGCAGCAGTTTGTCCATATTCCTGCTCTGATTAGAGCCGGAAATTAAACAAGCACCAGTTCATCTCAAAAGAGCCTTATACAAACATACACACCCACACCCATTCACATCTCATCACCACCCCCTTTTATTTAAATTTATTATTATTATTTTTTTACTAAAATAATACAAAAAAGGGAGACAGGTATATTTACAAAAATCCATGGCTGGTACAGTACATAATTTTTAAGACACACTAAATGCTACAATCTTTCAGGTCCTGAGATTATTACAAATATCAACTCAAAGCTGTGTTCAGGTCCAGTTTTAAAGGAGGAAAAAAATTCCCAAAATATTAAGTCACACATTTATTTAAATTTAAAATACAGCATATCCCTTCAAGTTAGCAAAAATGCACCTCCCTAAAAACAACTGCAATATGGTAGTCAGGGCCTTTCACCCAGAGGAGCAGCAATTATTTAGGCTCCTACCTTCAAGATGCATTATAAAACCTGTTGGCATCTATATAAAGCGGGGAGGTGGCTCAAGAAAGAAGATGCTGTGTAACCGGAGGGACATTCCTCTATAGAGTGAACATTCACTGTATAAGTAAGTCCTGTTTTTCCTTCTGTTACCAAACAAAAGTCTTTCCTTTATCAAAATTCATACTGCAAGAGTTGGAAATATGTGCTTACCCAGACTAAAAATCAGAATCCTTATTTTCAATCAGTTATAGCAAATCGGTCTGCAGTCCCATGATAATTTTTACAACTGCAAATAAATTTTCTTGCTTGTAATAAACGAGAAAACACTCATCACTTGGTTACCTTGGGAGACTTTGATTAACTTATTTGGGGCACAAAATTTTCACCAGCCAGAGATTTCCTTTCCTTTCCTGCTTGCCAGTGTTTAGCAAGCAACAGACAAGGAAGGGCAAGCTCCAAGATTTACATACTCTTAAGAACAATTAGATATTTTTGATACATTCTGTAATATAATTTTTCAATGACAGCCAACAAAAGAGCAGTACAAAGCTTGAATCCCTTCTCTGGAGGCTGGCCAAAAAAATCGTATGTTGGAAACCTACCTCTACTGGTGCAAGGGCCCCTTGCTTATCTACAAGCCTCAGAAGGTCTATGTAATTAATTATATAAGCATAGCCAGGATTTTAAAAGTTGGCCAAACATGGTCAACTTTCCAACTACCTATTTAAAACAGTAATAATTCTGTCAACTGAGAATAATTTCTCTTTTAATGCCTCTGGCCAAAATTGGGGGTAATTCTTGGTAATTTCACAGGTACAGGAAAGAAAACCCAATATGCTGGCACAGGGCACACTACCCCTGCAAACAGATGAGAGAAGCAAAAAAGGAGGGAAGTTTATAGCCAAAAGAGCATGAAATGTAATGTAGCAGGTTGTCACATAGAAGAATATGCCACTTGGCTAGTCTTGGTTATTGCCAACTCCTAAATGTGCTTGGAGGGTAGATGGAACTGTTAAATTAAAAAACAGTATCTCCACGTTATCTAAGGTAATAGTCACCTTGCTTGTGTTTCAATTAAGTTTCCATTAGTGCTTTGTTACAAAATATTTTAAAACTAGACAAGATAAAATAGAATTATATTATTATTGGCAAAAACAGTAACAAATAATATATCAAGAGGAGGAACCTAAAATTGGTACTAAGGATTCATATGGCCTTTCTAAAGCAGACCTTTGTAAAGTAGGTTTATTCCAGAGGAATTAATGAAAAGCAGCAAGGCAGACTATTATGTGAAATAAGAGCCCAACAAATAATAAAAACAAATAAGAGTTCTCTTTTGAATAACCTTGAAAAGTATCAAGAAGAGGCCATGCAATGTAGCTACTACTATATTATATAGTAGAGAAATCTATTTTTAACACAAAGGAGAAGAGAAAAATAAATTCAGGTCACCAGTGATGATTCTAAGTCCTGGACATATAGACCCCCTTAATTATACTACTGAGATTTATTTTATTTATTTATTTATTTATTTAAAAAGTATTCTTGACCTGTTTGGGTAACAGTTCGGAAAAGTGTCCAAAATTGAAGTACTAACCTGCTCTAAAATGGACATATATGAAAGAAAGTCTGAAAAGCAGAAGTATTACATATTACAGTATGAGGAAATTAAATAAAGATCGCAAATAGCTACTTTCAAGCAAATGGTACTTTGGGAATATCTGAGAAAAATATCAAGTTATTCAAAGGCAGCCTGATTAAAACCCTACCAGTCCCTGTCTGCGTGTGCTGGGGTGTAAACAGTCTCCTACAACATGCTTGTAGTCTTCACTTTCAAATTCAGTGGGGACCCAGCGCAGATGACCAATGTGAATGAGAAAAGGAGGTGAAAGTTTACCCTTTCCTCCCCAGACTCTTAGCAACTTTTATTCTAGTGTAGCCACTGGTTGATGAAATGGTTAACTTGAGAGCTCAGACTAGAGAAAAGAAGAATGAAAACTAATGAAAGTGAAGAAAGAATGAGAATCTGACATTAATATTTAACGCCACTTTGTAATGATAGTCTGACCATCTGTTTATTAGCTCCACAAACCTGGACACTGTGCCAGAGAATCTAAAACTTTCTCAGAATTGAACACTGGGATGGTTTTATCTTAACAACCCGAAGACACTCCATGATTCTAACTACAGTGTGCACCAGAATCTGTACTTAGTTTCTGAATATAAAGTTCACATTTTAGGACAGATGGACACACAAAATATCTCTATTTTTATGTTTCCATTAATTTTCCCGAGAGGAACAAATACACATTCAACAAAACCCTTATGCCTTATTTCTTTGGGTAGAAGTCTTAATTAACATCTGTTATTTAAAGAATGGAAAAAAGAGGAAGAATGTGGAAAACGTGTATGTTTATCTGCATAGTTGATATTTAGAGGCTACTAACTAAGGCTTTATCTGGAAAACAACAAAAAACCAAAAAGTGACTTTTAAGGAAAAACATCCTATCACTAGACAGTAAATGGGCCTCAGCCAGTTCTGGGAATTAACTCAGAGGCTTTGTCTACTTGGGGCTGGGGCCTTCTCCCGACTCACACTGGATCATTTGTTTCTAATCCCCTGACATTCTCTTTCCTGACCCTGAATATGTGCTACAAAATCTACACACATTTTCTCACAAATGGTGCTCAGCATCTAGCTCTAAAAGAGAAGCAGCTTCCAATGTTTCCTGTTGTTATTGTTTTAAATGATAAAAGGAAAATTCTATGTATTACTGCTTCATATACCTGATGGAGGGTAGGATAAGATGACCTTCCTCTCGTCCCTGGAGCTGGGCAAAATATATTCCTTTGTACCCCGACCCTTCCCACAGCTGCCCCAGCTAGGAAGAGGAACCTGCCTCCTCTCTCCCATTTTTCTACAACCTGAGCAGTTGATGGCTCCAACTCTTTCACGCTGAAGAAGCATAAATTACGAAGGCAGACTGGCTAAAGTACACCTAGCAGACTGTGTAGTGCTTGCCCCTTCAGTGCGAAGCCAGATGAACCTACGGTTACAAGAATAGTACACAGTCTCTACGAGAAGGAGACCCCCATTCATTCTTAGAAAGTTAGAAGCTTAGCTATTCTGATCACTGAACAGTAATATAAGGAAATTAGGCTGAGAACATGGCAAAGTGAGGCAGATAAAACATTTGGGATCATTTATCAACTCCAGTAACCAATCATTCACACTTTAGCTAGCTTCAGCTCCACAATCTTGGCAAAAATCACACATGTAATAATACCATAAACAGCTTAAAAAAAAAAAAACTACTTATAATTAGGAAACTTAGTGTTATTTACCCCCTCCCCTCTTATTAACCTGAAACTAAGCATTTTATCCAACCACAAATATAGTATGTTTAAATAACACATATGTATCTAAATTAGAATTCCAGTGATTTTTTTTAAACCTAAAAATCATATGGTGCTTTTTATACCCATCATAGGGAAACATTTTTTAGCCTCTGCAGGAAGATGATAATACTTTTTAAAATTATATAGGACATTTTAGAAAAACTCCAACTATTTTTGAAAAAGTCTCTGATATCCCTGGGAGGTAGGTCAATATTATTATACCCAATTTTCTAATGGGTAATCTGAGGCACAAAGGTTAAACGATATTCCCCCTAAACACAATAATTCTAGAGTAACATGACTGAACTGAGGCCACCTGATAACAGTCTTGCTATCAAGTAACACTGCCAGGAGCCTCTGCTTTCTCCTTTTTGGCCACCAGTCTCCTCAGTTAAAATGATTTAAAAGGGGGTGTTTATTAGACATATTTATACTGGGTTTTGAGGATTGGTTCAACTTAGTCTCCCTTCACATGTCACATTTGTTTTCAACAAGAAACAGATGGACACTAATTACTGATATTATGTTATTTTGCTCAAGGGAGAAACATAAATAACCATTAAATCATATTAAGCCAAATGTAATTATTTGGCAAATGAGAAAACTGAAGCTCTCTCAAGAATGCCATGGGTTATATGAGTGTTTCCCTCCACATCTGAAGTCCTTCTGCTTCTAAGTTTATTACCCTTTTAATAGATACGCAGCTCTATGCATTCTTCAAAACCCATTTTCCAGAAGAGTATATGGTGCATTTTTAATATGGACAAAGTTGCTAACTTGCTTCGAAACTCAGAAACAAGACCATGGTTCTAACTCTAGCTCTCCCATGTCTCTAGTCTTGCCTGACATCGTGTGCCTTATCAACCTGACCTGGACAGACTCTTCTTGTGCCGATGCTTTCTCTAGTATTACACATGCCCAGTCCAAAGGGCACAGAGCAGTGGATTACATCCAGGAGCAGCCAATGAGCCCACTAAATTTATTTCAGTTGTAGTAACTGACTTGTTTTATATGTAGTTGTTGTTCCTGTTAACTTCTACAAACAGATATTCGAAGGGCGAAGACAGTATCTTGTGAGAAGACAATTTCCCAATCTACCCATTCAAATCAACTAAAGGCAATGGAATAAACAAGGCAGAAATTTTGCAAACATTAAAAGGGGAGTGCTTGGAAAGGACGCAATGGTACAGCAGCTACTAGTTATATATATATATATTACATATGTATACAAATATACACACATATGTATGTATGCATGTATGTGTGTATCTTACACATATATCCATATACATATAAAGAAAAAGAAGATTACAGCATGGCATGATCTTGGCAACTCTGAGATTCTCTCTCCTGAATCCCCTGACGTTATTAGCCTGTACTTTAGGATATCTGAGAACAGTTTCAAAAGAGGGGAAAATGAAAGGAAAAAAAGGCACTTAACAAAGACAAAGGCCTGAATTGAATATGCTTCAGAGGAGTAGTATAAGCCATTTTACCAGAGCTAAGAAACGATTTACAGAGTTAAACCTTTCCTCTTAAATTTTATGAAATAAAACTGTCTAACATGTTTCTAATCATTTACCTACTACTGCATTTGTCTTCTGCATCATTATTACAAAAACAAAAGCCCCCTAAAAGCAAAAACCAAAACAACAAACAAACAAAAACAACCATACATGCACAACAGCAAGTAAAAGTGCCCTTCTGAGAACGTAAGGTCGGCAGAAACTGCAGTGCTGAAGCACGGGGGCAAGTTCGCAAGTTTGGCCTGATTGCAGATTTCTCTCACTCTTCTAATTTAAAACAGGACAAAATAAACATCGACCAACAAAAAGAGCAAACAAAAATTCAAAACCTAAACGATGAAAAGAATACAAGGACCAGTGTGCTTTTATGGTACACCCTTAAAATAAAGTATCCTAGTTCTATACATGGGTCAAATTATATGACAAAGCCTCCCAGAAATAAAGAACTGTAAATTGAAGTTGAACATTACAGGCAAAGTTCATTTTACAAATGTAGCAGCAAATCTGATAGATTAATTGGAGTGCTAAGAGATGATCCCAAGGGACACAGTATTTGCGTAATCAATGGCAGTTTGAATAACAGTAGAATTCCATTTCAGAAAATGTCTTGAACCAAGTAGAGGTGGAAAGGGGGTGTGGTAGAGGGCAATGAGAGGAGAAAGATTAGAGGTGTCTGCCCTTTCCAAACCTGGGTAGTAAACAATTTAAATCTGCTTTGGGGTGGCGGGGGGGAATCCTGGATTAAATATCTTTTCGTAGAAGTTGTTTTCATACAGGTGTCAAACCCACAGCATTCAAACAGGTGTGTGCCCGGTTCTTCCTTCTAGCTGGGTGATATGATAAACCCTATTCAGCTTCTATGATACTAAAAAAAAAAAAGAAAGAAAGAAATTTGGGCTAACAACATCCATCAAAGGGGTGGCAGGCATGAAGGAATGTGCTGACACAATGCTCTGAGTCCCTCAAAATCAAGATTTGGGGATCTCAGATGAACTTCACTTCTTCCCCCAATACTGCATCTCTTCAGTTGGTTTTAAAATCATGATTTCTTTTACCCTCTGATCTCAGAAGCAGATGAGAAAGAATTATAACCGACTGGGTAATGAAATTATTGCTTACATCACTTGTGGAGGCTCTGAATGAGCTTGACACTTTGCTCTCAGTCTCCAGCCGAGGCTCAGCACTGCTATCTCTGGAGACAGCTCTGCTGATCATTCATTATTGCTTGTGAATACTGAGGATTAACTTGTATGTACAGTAACAGCTTATACGTCAGTGAAGGCAATTTAAAACACAAGACCGTTGAAAACAGCTTACTTTTCCTGAATCAAGAATCCCATGGCATGGGATGTGACTGTGTGCTGATTACTTTTACACTGGGATGTTGCTAATGCTCTTCAGAAAAGACACATTGCTCTACAGCCTTTCCAATTACTCTCCACTTTAAAAAATAACATAATTTGATTTTCAAGTGCAAAAATAGAATATGAGTCGCAAGCCTCTGTGCTAAAAAATAACTGATTTGTATGTATGTTTTTAGTAAGAAAAGCTGTAAAAATAGGTGACCATACAGTATGGACACCATTTTCAATGTTATGACCTAGAAAAGAAACAAGTATTTACATGTGGTAACTCTTTGATCATACTTTTTAAGAAATATCAGGATGTTTATTTCATTTGTACAACATAAAAGGGCAGTCTTGATTGAAATGGATGAAGGTAATGAAAATGTGATGGGGGTGAGGCAGCAGTTCTCACAGAATCAGAATTGAAGAGAACAGAATAAAATCTCCACAGAGGAGGCCTCAGAGCCCAGAGCCCTCAGGTGTTTATAAAACAATATGGGGGAAGAACTGATAATCCCACTCTTCTCGAATGAGGACAGAATCATGGGGGGTGGGGGTGGGGTCTTCGTATGGTGTGATTGAGTTGATGGGCTTAACAAATTAAAGTTGTCATTCCTCAATTTAAACTACCACCAAACTCATCTATCGATAAACATATGTGTACAAAAATACACACACAGATGAATACATGCACCACTCTCCACCAGAAGAGAGCTGAATCTGCACTGTTTTCTCTCCTTGTGCAGGGAAGTAAAATGAAGGTGGCTTCTCAAAAGAAAACTCCTAAGGATTAGCAGACTATTTTTTTCTCCTCTAAATTACATAAAAGCAAGAGGTATGCTACAATGGAAGAACTCAAGAACTGGGTAACCTTCCCTAGTTAAAAAAACCGAACAAACTTTAATCAAACATTCTCCATTCAAGCCAAACCTATCTGCAACATCCCAGTATCCTTTCAAAATATCTACTAGGGTTGACAGAACATTCTTATTTGCTTTACTGATAAACTAAATTCTTAGAAGCAAGTAATTATATCAATGATTCCTTTGAAATAACCCTTTCCCCTTATTGTAACAAGTTCTTGGAACTAAAATTTTCAGTTATTAACTTTTTTTTTCCCCACTGTAAAGTAAGCCAATATGACTCTGAAGTCAAAATATGGGCTTACAGATCTAAAGCATTGTGTTAATTTATTCACAGTCCTAAAGCCTATTTGCAACTTTTGCTTATGAAAGGAAAAAAGGGCCTGATTATACCCTTATCTGGATAAATATTAATGGTATTGGGTGACCTGTAATGAAAACATATGTAAGAAATCTTGCTACCACCAATCTGGTGCAATTTTTTTTAGGTGTCTGGCATTATTAATGGACCAACCTTACAACATTCTTGTGAACAGTTTGAAAACATTCAGAAGCCTAAACAGGAAGAAAAAGACTAGAACAATAATGAGGTGAAAGTCAACAAAATGTATCCAAACACTATAAATTTCTCCCTTAACATCCTTTGTTGAACATGCAATTTGCATGAGAAAGCTCTAGTAACGGAGTCTTATTATCTGCAGGTTTACTCATATATCAATACTCTAACTATTAGTAAAACTTTAAAATTTCAAATGCTCCAAATCAGTTTCACTACAGTGGATATAGGGAGTAAAAATACACTATGATTGTTATAAAAATAATCCCCTGTACACAATGATCCTAATTTAATTCCTCCCTTTAAAATACCATCTTCAAATTCCCCCCAAATACATATATGCCATTTGAATGACCAATGAAGAAGCACTGCAGTACACACTTGTACTTGTTTATATCAATAGTTAATAATCACCTGAAATGCCACTAGCTAAAAGAACAGAAGGAGAGGTTATGAACTGAAGTGATGCTGGGGGAAACTGACAGTTCATACTGGCAGGCCTGCAAAGGCTAAGTGGACCAAAGCTGCAGTCCTACAACAAAGATCCCCATTTCTCAAGAGGAAAATGTGAACACAAGTCACATTTTAACATCAAGAATGGAAATAAGAATTAACCAGTCAACACCAGATGCACAAATCACCTGAAGAAGAGAGTTAAGTACCTGCTTCTGAATGGAAGATGTAATTGACCCTTTTACAAAAAGGGGACATCTAAGTTTCATCTGTTAGGAGCAACAGGCTCAATTTTTTGACTTTAAAAAATGTAATATATTTCACTGTGCTAAAATAACTTTCCTGAAACATCTTTAGTCCACTGATTTACACAGGAGTTGCTGCACACTGGAGAAGATTCAAGTTTGTTCAGGATTTTTGAGGGTACATGATTTATACTCAGCTACTGTCTGCATCAGACATAGGGCCATTAAATATTTTTTGTGGCAAATTTGCTGCATAGTCCACTCAAACATGACCATTACTCCTGACAAACTGGCCTAATTTGGGGTATACTGCCTTTTATTATGCAACTATGTCTACAAGTGTTCAGATCCAACCCCCAGGATGGATGGAGTTTACCCAAATCCTCAATTTCCTTTCTCCTACCCAGGGAAAAATCAAATTTGTATTTCTGTGGGTTTGACAACTGAGTCTCTTTCAAGTCAGTTAATATGGTAACTTTGTCTTTCTTTAGAAGAGACTAAAGGTCACACTTAACTTTGCACAAAAGCATTTCTTCCTCCTGCACCTGGCTTTACTCAAGTAATGTTTCCTTTTCTTTTTCCTCCTCACCACAGTGCTTGGGACGAGAGAATGTAAACATCGACAGAACAGCAGCCCTATGACCACACGAGTACTTTCCCATCAGGTAGGTTCCAACAGCCAGCCAAGTGTGCCATCTCCTTTGTTTACTGGGAAGTCACTGAGATTTCCGTGGTAATTTAGTGTCCCCTTTACTTTGGCCTCCATCTGAGAAAAGAGGTGTTTAATCAGTATGGGTCAGCATGTCATAAAAAATAAAAGCATATGAAGCAAAACATACAATTAACTTCTAATTTTCACGTGGATGACAAGATTGCTAGAAAGATAACCTTTAGTACCGTACATGTTACAGCACAGAGAAGTTGAGATATAAAGAAGAATGATTCTCTTATCTCAATATCTCAATATGACTATGGTTTAATTGGTTTCCAGTGTCCTACAAATATTATTTCAACAAGTATTTGTTATCTACCTTACAGTCAACTGTGTCAAATGCTGCGAGGATTATAAAGAAACGTAAAAACACAATCAGTCCCCCTCCTTCAAGGAACTTATAACAGTTTTTGATTCCCTTAGAAAACAAGATCAACTTCAAGGTCAACTTCATTTTCATGCAGGTGAAAACTTCTTGCCATGACATAGCAGTTAATAACTCTAAATTATTTATGTAAATGATTGGACCACACTGGGAGTGAAAATTCCTGCTGCACCTTTTAGTCCTAACCTGGCAAATGTAAAAGGTAGGAAAGTCTGCTATGGGAAAAATGATTTTTCTAGTTTTACATATGACTATGAAACTTATACTGGGAAAATGCTAATCACTCTACTTAAACTGGACAAGAGTAGGACTGAGTGACCTCGAGGGCCAAAAAAAAATGTAGAAAATCTCTTATCATTTGTTGCCTTATATAGGAAAATTAAGCTCCACCAGGACTGAGTATTCTTGCCTGGAGAATCCCATGAACACAAGAGTCTGGCAGGCTATAGTCCATGGGGTCACAGAGTCAGACATGACTGAGCGACTCACACTTTGTTCCCACACTGGCACAACTGTGGTCTTGTGTTCATTCTCTCAAGGAGTTAGTCTGGGGCAGCTTAACACTTGGGTTTCTTAGAGCATTTACTACAACCTACTGCCTCAAGATTGCTCTGAAGCTCCCATTTCCACTTTGTGGTCAGCTGTAAACTTGCTCAACAACCATTTTAAATGCAGTGGCCAAAAAGAACAGTGAGGCTCTAGTCAGCTTTCAAAGTTAAGAGAGCAGCTGAGCTGCTCAAAGATGCTGAAAATGGCCCTCAGAATAGTTTCAGCATTTTACTGGGGTCAGCTGCTGATGAGAGCGAGAATCTGGAGGCCAGGGTTGGGTGCAGTGTCCACTGGCCAACTCCAGATCTCAGAGAATCTAGCTGGGCTGCAAGTATATAACACAGACAGTCTGAAATCACATTAGTTTAATCAGGGCTAAGACGCAGAGAAGAGTGATAGTTAAGAATACAGGCCATGGAGTCAGACTTCCTAGATTTGTATCTCAGATTAAACACTTATTATCCCATCAACTTGGGCAAGTTGCTTACCTCTGATTCCATTTCCTGATCTGTAAAATGGGGACTGTGATCTCATTCACAGGTTTATTGTAAGGATTAAATTAGCTATTATGTGTGTCACAAGACTATCTGGCACTTTGGAAAATTTCCATAAAGGTCAAGTGTGATTAACTACTGGACATGATTTTTGTATACTGTCTTATGAATCCTATTCTTTGTCCTCATTCCCATATAACAAACACCTTCAAAAAGGCTCTCTGCACATGTAACAAAAGATCTCCTTTACCTGTTTCCTTTCTCTGAAAAGGTGTTTGTTGCCGATGAGGATTTGCTCATATGAAAATTACTTTTTCCAGTCTTTGTCATTCTCTCACATTGTTTAATATATTGGTAAATCTGTATAAATATTAGATATAGGAAGAAACAGGGGGCTATCTTACCATTAAATGTTTGCTGTACATGTGTAGGCAGAGGTGCATGGGAAAGCGCTGCTGCGTGCTGAGCTCCTGGCTGTAAACCCTTTAGTAAATCTGGGGGAAGAACACACTTGTCAGTGATCTTCTTCAAACTAGGACCTGAGCCCTCTTAGATACAAAAATGAAAATAATTTATCCAATGCAAGCACAGACCTCGACTTTAAAGGTTTTTTTAAACTAGAGCACATACATTATGTGTATAAATATGAATGTGCATGCAAATAACCCAGGAAATCTGACTTTCTCTTACTTTCTCTTATTTCATTAAGATAGAAGTATGGAATAGCCAGTTCACTTTAGAACCTATAAAAAAAATTTCAGAGTCCAGTAATTCCACTTATATATACACAAGAAATAAACTGGATTTTTTTTAAAAAGAAATTCTATAATCTCCACTAACTCCAACTGGACTGCTCTCAATTAGTATAAATTTGTGAGGTTTCCTGTTCTGTCAAGACTAGGCAGCCAAGTAAGAAAAAGAGCCCCACTTACTCTGAGTTAGGCTATGGTGGAAAGCGGCTGAGGTAGATCCCGAGGTGGTTGTCACTCCAGCTGTGTCCGTTCCAAAGCCAAGTAGCTCCAAGGGAAACTGGAAGGGCATGGTCACTGGAACAAGGCCACCCAGCATCCCAAAAGGAGTCACATTTTGATTTGTTACAGACAAAGGTGATGTCATGAGAGTCAGAGGTGAGGCATTAGCCAATAATGATGCTCCTGCTGTGGACTGCAGAAACCAGGGGTCAAAATACATAAGAAATCAAGTCTTTAACCTGAATTGATCTATTTTACTTAATATCCTCATGGACGTGAGACTGTGTCTTACGTCTACTCTAACAGAAACTCTGGGAGACAGAAATGAAGGCTGAAGTGTAAATTACATTTCAATGAGTGACCAATATTGGCTTTGGAAATACTTCTACGTAGCTCTTCAGCACCAGTTAAGCTTCCTTAACTGTTACTGCAATGTCTACATTAACACCCATTCCTCTCAATTTCTAAACTTGGATTTCCACTTTTGCTCTTACCTCTACATCTGACACAGGGAATTAATTCCATATAATTTCTATTCGGTCTCTGATCTGTAATTTAACTGTCTTTCTGGGCACAATCTCTGCAGCTTCTGTTCTAGACTATTACTCTCTCAGATCCCTCAACTCAATACCCTGTACTTTCATCGTTAACGACCATCCGTGTTTTCCTCTTCAAAAGCTTTATCTGCCTCTTCCTCAAAAGCTAACCACCTGACCTATGCCATGAATACCACCCCTGCAGAACTTTCTGTCACAGATGTCAACCAAGAACTGCACGTTCTCTGCATTTCCTCTGCTTTTGCATATACAGAGACTGCTGACATACTTAAAACCAACTGTCTTACAACCAACGGTTAATCCTGGCTCTTCCCTAACCCCTAGCAACAACCTGACTTATGTATCTTTCTTTTATTATCAAACTTATTGAATGGCAGCCTTCATTTTCCACACTATCTCATCTCTTCTTAACCCCTGAAAGCTGGTTTTCAATTCCACTACATTTCTGAACTCAGACTCCTAAGGCAAAAGGTAAATTACAAAGTGTTTTGACACTCCCCAACTTGGGCTTTGATGCCATCGTTATGAAGAAAAACACTTTGAAACATGCCAGCACTGATAAGCTTTCATTGAGAAATTACTGAAGTATACTCTATAAAGCTAACTTAGTTCTTTGAACAATTTTCTAAACAGCAAGTAAACATTTTTTTCCATTCCGACTTTTTTTTGTGTGTACTTAATAAAGATTATAACCAAAATTTCTCAGTATCAGATATTACCTACTATATCTACAACTGTGAGCTTTCTTTTATAGCCTTATCTAATCAACTCCAAATTTCTGTGGTAAAAAATTTTCACAGTTCTAAGCTTGGTCAAGAAAACTGAATTCTCTGAATATTTGTTAATCAATAATAAGCATTAGCAACTGTTACTTTTATTTTGTATACTGATGATTTCTACCAGTAAACATTATTAATAAAGGACTGGTCATTTTATTTCTCAGTTAATCTATAGGAAAAATGTAGGTGATTTTCCCATGCAAAAATGCCACATCATCTCATGTATTTATACACTCAATGGTCCACACCACTGCTGAACGAAAAAATGAAGAACATTCTTAAAAAGCTTTCTAAAACTGTTTTTTCACTAGTTCTCCAATTGCCTTCCCATACCCCCTTTATTTATGTCTCAAATTTGTACCTACAGTTCTAACCTCTCAGCTCAGTTGCAATCCTGTTTAGCTAATGGTTTAGTGAAGAATTCCACTTGGATATCTAACCTCACCAAATTGGTATGCTCAGAATTGAATTCATCATTTGTTACAATCATTTCCCTCCCATATATGTTAGCTGCTAAGATCAGTAGTTTCAATTCTTTCCCACCACTCAAGGCATGAAACCTTAGTTTTTAAGCAACACAAAATGAAAGACAAAATGATCTCATATTCAACATATCCTTTTTTTTTAATCACAACTTTCTCCCACATTTAAGTGCAAATCTTTATCAATTTACACTTGGACTTAACTGTTTTTCTTATTTGTCAGTCGTTCCCTTCTACTGTGCCAACCATGATATTAAAAATGGGTGATTTAGGAATAAATTACTAACTTAGAAACAACAGTGGTTTGAAGCAAAAAAAGAAAAAAACGGATCAGTATCAAGAGTTAACAAGAGTTTTCTTTTTCATCAACATTCTACTACAGTTTCAGGGTAATATGGGGAACACAGTCTAAAACCATGTTCCCCAAGCGGAGCCCTCCTGGTGAGGAACATTAAATACTGCTAATAAGGAGAATTCTTATGCTTTTCTGGAGTAGGTTTATTGAAGCACTAAAGCTGACAGAAAATGTAAATTAAGGGAACTTCCAAAATTAAGTTATGTGTATTAGCAAAAGAAAAAAATGGCACCAGGCCCTAACTGTCTGACATTTAATACTTAAAAAACCTTCCCTATCCACTTTTGTTTATAAAACTAAAATGAAACACCAGATTATCTAAATGTTACATCGCAGTTTAATTTTCTCTCACAGAAGATGGAGACCTTTTAAAAGCGGGGTATCCCATTGTTGGTATTATTCAGAAACATTACAGAAGAAGCTACCAACATGAAGCAGGCAAACAGTTCAGGATAATGCCCCATAATCAGAAATATTTTCCATGACCTCCACATTTCATCCCCAGGGGAAAATATAAAGGAACACCTTGCTCTTCGTGGTGGGCATTAGATTTCTTTTTAAGGACATGTTTCATTTTGGTGAGTACATCTGCCCCCCACACTCTCTATAACACCCAGAGTGATTTTTTGAAATGTGTATCAGACCATACCATTGCCCTCCAACGGCTTCCCACTGAACACAAAGTAAACGCCCAAGTCCTTACTGTAGCCCCCAAGGTCCTCAATCACATGGTTTGGAGTTGTTTTTCGACCTGTCACCTCCCCATCTTTCCCAATCGTCCAGCCCTGTCAGGCTCTTTCCTATCTCAGTGTCTTCACATCTACCTTTCCTTTCTTGCCTGGGCTGTTTGCTCTTCTCTCCAAAAGGCTTGGTCCTCGTCATTCAATTATCAGCTCAAACGTTGCCTCTTCCAAGAGGCCTTCTCCATCTCCCTTATCCATGTTAGCAGCAATCGCACTTTATCATATTATTGTTTTTATTTTTACAGCACAAAGTATTTTTAAATACTGTGTTTTGCTTATCTTTGTCCTAGAATATATGCCCCATGAGAGGGGGCATGATCTTGACTCATCCCAATTTCCCCAGCACCTAGAAGAGTGCCTGGCACATATTAAACACTTAGTAAATATTTACTTAGTGAATTATTTTGGAAATTATAGAGTGGCAAAGACTGGATTCACAGAAAATCAATAAGCTGAAGGGCAAGAAAGAACAGGAAAGCCTTCAGTGCAAAGTTATTAAATAAAAAGCAGGTAGAGATTAATCTGAACCTAGAAAGACTTTAACTTTGGTTAACCTCAGGACCTGTCATTTTCACATCTGCACACAGCTAAAGACATCTTTCAGAGGCAAGTGGAATATTTTATAGACATAGATAGGAAATCTGTTTTTCGTGTTGGCTAGCTTTAGAAAGACAGGATCGAGGGGCCACAAGGTAGCTGATAAGACATCAATAAGATGTTGTGTTAAAAAAGAGAATAAAGTTAGGAATAACCTTATCCAATTACTGATCTTTTCTCAGTCAAACCAATAAGAAAGACAAAAAGGATCAGATATGAGGCAGGAACATTAAGGTCTCCAAATCATAAAGCCATTTTGGAGAGGAAGAAATCAGAAGAAAGGAGTTACATTTTAGAAACACAAATTTTGCCATGTAGGTTCCTTGATAAGAAACTAACTGGTAAACAACAGACCAAATTGTTCTTTTGGGATAAATGATCAAATGTAGGAAGTTTTCCAGGGGGGGAGAAAAAAACAGAACTGATAGATTCTGGAGATGACAAAAAAGAGAGGGAGATTTAACTTTAAAGAAAATAAAGTAAGTGAAAGAAAAAAACAAGCAAATTTTAACTCCAGGAAACAAGCCCAAAATTTATGACTGAAACCACAGTTCACAAGTTAGCTCAACATAGACAATCTTTTACAAAGTCATAGATTTAACCAAAAGTTGTCATTTTAGTCTCTGAAGAGAATGGGAGAAGACAGTTAAAAGCCTTATTTATCACAATGAGAAGCTGAAAGATAACACTACAAGAGACCTCCATTCATTCTTATTTTTAAAAAACACAAGAGAAAAAGCTAACAGTTAAAAGTAGTTGACAATAGGAAGGAAGATATGGGCCATGGAACTGTCACTTTGCTTATAATCCTCTCACATCAAATTAAATCAAAGATTGACTTCAAAAACAGTCAACATTTTAACAAAGATAATAAAATAAGAATGTAGACTAATTCCTAGACCTTAGTTATAACTTAAATTTTAACATACGATCCCTAGGGGTTTTTTTTGGCTATTTTCTTATTTCTGATAAAAGCAAAATCATATGGATAAAATGTCTATAAATCCTAGATTTCAATTAATGAAGTATCAGTTAATGGAATTTTGTTCTATATTAGAATTTTAGAATTCATTCATTCCTAAGCCTATAGTAGAGGCAGTGTGATGATCTGGGTTTTAGGTATACATTGAATACCAACACTTAGCTTGTACTGAACAGCAGGAAATCTCTCAGATACCATTCGGAAACTTACTTCATTAGATGTTCCTATTCCACATAAATAAGATGCAGTACAAAGTCAGAGCACTTTCTTAGACAACGGAGTTTCACAAATAAGTCATATTTTCAAAGAATAATTGAGAAGCTAAAAAATAACATCATAAAATGCTATTTTTAAAAAAGCTTATGAAACATACTATTATATAAAATCTACTTTCTTGAAGAGTCTAAAAAAGTATCTGGAAGACATCAACACTGGTGAGATGATACATAACTTTTCTTTCTTTTTAAAATTTTTTCTGAATTTTACCAACTGTGAACATGGATTATGTTTTAAGGGAGGGGGGGAAAGTTAAAGAAACCAAATGAGTAAAGTGAAGAACAAATATGAGAAAGCCTCAGAATACAAATAAGTGGTAGATAGATGAAAATAATAACAGAAAAGATGACATGAAAGGCAGAGAGATGAAATATATGAGCAACAGAGCTCTCAAAAACCTAGGCAAATGGATCAGAAATGATAATCAGGCCCATAACAGAATAAAATATTCTTGAGCTGAAAAACTGGGTGGGTCAGAGACTGAAAGATGTCACTATTTTCTAGGCACAAAATTAATGAAAACTATCTAGATACACCTAGCCATTATCTGGGACACTTGATTTTCAAGGAAAAAGATAAATCGTGATTAGCATTTAGGCAGAGAAAATATGTTACTTATAAGGGAACAAAAAGTCAGAATGGCCTCAAACGTTTTTATAACCTTAAATAGTAAGGGTCAGTGGAGCAGTATTTATAAAATCTGGAGTGAGACACTTAGTGACCCAAGAAGTCTGTATCTCTTCAAGTGTGACAGAAATCATCAGGTACATAAGTGCTGAAGTAGAACAACTTTCACATTAGCCTTTTTGAAAAGATTCCTTGAATTAGGTACTCCTGTTAACTGAGCGAGAAATTTAAATGAAAAACTCATGAATGGGGAAAGTATGGTATTAACAGACTACTGATACTAATTTGACAGACAATTATATATGAACAACTACAAAATTTATAAAAAATAAAAATTTTATTCAAAAAGACACAGTTAAAGGAAAAAAATATCAGTGTATAAATTTGATTTAAAAAGTTATGAAAGTCAACAGGAGAAAGGGACTAGGACAGGGAAAAGAAGAGACAAATGAAGGTATGTTAAAATCTTAAGTGACTATTTTGTTCTGGACTTTGATAAGATAGTTTCAAACTGTGTTTTTCAAAAATTTTGAAAGCAAGCATGTGATAAAAATAAACACACCCCAACAAAAATTGTGTCCCCAAGATTATCCATCACTGTGATGTCAACATCCATAAGTTATAAATTATAAACAACTGACACATTATAATAAGAGCATTAAATTGACTGAGAGAGATTACACCACCTTCCGCTTTATCACGTAAGTGCATCTGACATACGTACCTGCACACTGGCTGTTGCCGCTGAAGACCCTGAGGCAGAGGATGGTCTCTGTGGAGTAGACAACGGTTTAGTAGCACCCTGTGTTCCACTTCCTGTTCCCCCAGACAGACTAGTCCTATTAGCTCCGCTTGAGTTAAGGTTGCTACCTCTGCTGGCAGGTACATTCATTGCAATTCCACTCAAGCTATTCTTCCCAACAGTTCCAGTGGATGGTGAGTTTGTTAGCTTTGAAGGGGTCTGAAGATTTTTTGTTGACGGAAGGCCTGAAGTGCGATTCAAGGGCAATAAATTCAAAGTGGGAGACTGTCTGCTGATGTTCATTCCACTGGGCTGTTTATGGACTGGGTTGTTACTGCTCGAGTGGCTACTCTGGGCCACTAGTGCATTTGGACTGGAAGAACTTGGGGATACAGTAGGTTTGGGAGTTGGGTTGGATTTAGAAATAAGTTTAGTTGATACTGAAGGCTTAGCTGACTGAGAGGGCTTGGGTGAGGCAGAAGGCTTAGGTGAGGGCAAGGGTTTAGGAGATGTGGCGGGTTTTGGAGATGAGGCAAGTTTTGGGGATGCAGCCATTGAGAAGGGGGACTTGAAACCCTGCGTGGAGATTTGTGACACCATCGCCTTGGCTAAATAGTTAGTGGAGGTAGTGGTGCTAGGTACTGTCCTAGAAACCAGGGAGTGGGACCCTTGAGAACCATTTCCAGGTGGGGGTGTAGATAAGGGAAGGCGGTACATAAGTGGCTTGTCTGAAGTCTTAGTAAGTGGGGATGAACAGGAAAGCTGGGGATTATTACTTAACTTCACCACTGGGTTGGTCTGTGATTTACTAATAGTCGCTTGTAATGGAGACACATAATTCTGCTGGACAGCTGAATGCTGGTGCACCTTTGTTACTTGTGTTAAAGGAGAAGCGTCTTGGGCCTCTGATGTTCCCAGAGTATGAGAAGAGGCAGCAACTTGGGCTTGGGAAGAGGAGGAGACATGGGTCTGTGAAGAGGAAGAAGCATGAATCTGGCTTGACCTCTGCAGTCCTTGCTGAAGCAGCCTGGCTGGCAAAGGTTCTAAGGAAACTTTTGGGTTCTGAATTGAAGAACCAGCAATAAGGCCTGAAGAGATGCCAGTATGAGCTAAATCCTGGGGTTTCTTTGGTACTGGCCCCGTGTGGCCAGCAATGAGACTCGACGAATGTGCAGTCTGAGTAGAATCTAGTTTTTTGGGCGTAGCCAGTGGCAGTTTACTCATGATACTTGCTAACTTTTCTTCTCTCAGTCCTGGACGAGGTTTTGCAGTTGGCATGCTTATCCTTGAGCCAGCTGGAGGGCCCTTGTTCCCATTGTTGATAACAGCTAAAGCTTCAGAAACAAGATCCAGGGCAGGTGGATGAAAGGGAAGTTCTTCATCCAGTGAGTCATCAAGGCAGATGGTCTCCTGCACTGGTGTGGAGCCAGAACTGGTAGAGGCCACGGCTGATGTGCTAGAGCTCGTTGAAGGACCACCAACTGAAGCCACTGAGGATGCAGGAGTTTTCTGGTCCTTTTTTGGACTACACTCCTAGCGTAAGAAGCATTACATTGGAAAAATAAAAACAATTAATCAAAATTTACACAGTATTAGTTTTTAAAGGATTAGAATTTTCATAATTAAAATTCTACAAGTCTCTTCGCCTTTATCTTAGGATTTTACCCATCTTATGTAGTATAGTTTGCTATGATACAGATCATCACCCCCTGCTTCCTTGCATTTTGGCCTCTTTGTATGCCTGTCTTACAGCTACCTACAGACAGTACATAGAGAAACCGGTACATCAAACTGGTAGATGATTCAATTCAAGCACATTTAAATTATGTTTTCTATTCATTATGGTAGAAGTCATTCATAATTTATTTCATACATATTCACTATGAGCAAGGTACTATGCTAAGAACACAAGAGTATTAGAAATTAAAACTCTAAATACCTAAGAGAGAATTAAGAATTTGACCTTCTTAAAATTCAAGGAAGAGATAGAATTAGAGCAGTTTAAAATACTTAAAGAGCAAAAGCATTAAAAAAGTATCTTTCTCAAGAAAAATATGAAGTACTTGACATTTTATTTTTATGATTAAGAAAGAAAACTACACAAAAATCATTTCAAAGTTTCAATTAGTTTTTCAAAAAGAGACAAATCCAAATAAAACCAAAGCCTTATATATTAATTTATACCACCATAGCACTTACCTTAACTATAGTGGGGAAAGCATGGAGAAACAGAGTCTCTACCATCTACTTTCTAAGGTATGATAACAATAAATAGGAATAGTAAATTCTTATTTCTCTTAAGAATGCCACTGCACTCTAACTTTCTTAGCAATTTCTCTAAAACTTCTAAACAGCCCTGACTGAAAGCTTCAGTGCCTTTTAGCAGTCTGAAGTGTAGCTACATCAAGGTCAAGACTGTCTGCTAAGATGAAATGCAGATGAGACACGATGGCACTGACATGCCATTCAGTGAAAACTCCATCACTATAAAGAGGACAGAGACTGAGAGTGAGGGAAGGTATCAGAATAATATCGGTAGTGTTACCAGTATAAAACTGCGATTTTAAAGTAACTTCTTTATTAATATTTTCTCTTTATAAAAATAACATTTAATCCATCCAAGAGTACTGTGTAGATTTATACTTGCCAATTGTTTAGGATATATATGAGTGGAAAAAACAGGTTATTCCTTTTATATAAAATGTTAATTCAATCTGGATAAATGAATGACTGGATGGGCAGATGGATCCGGAAGGAAGGAGGGAAGGCAAGCACAGAGATCCAGAAGAAAGGAGGGCAGATATGTACCCAAAAGAAGCTTTTTTCCCTCTGTGTGAGCAGAAGTTTCAGGATACTTTTACTTTTCTCCTTCACTTTTCTATATTGTTTGCATTTTCTCCTGTAAGCATTCCTTGCATTACCTTTATAACTGAAATAGGTATTGAAGGGGCATTAAAGCAGGAAAGAAAAATCAGAATATAGTTTTTTCCATCTGGGGAAAAGGAAAAGGTAAATTCATCACAAAGATGAACAAAACAGAACTACTCTGGTGGTTCAGCGGTTAAGAATCTGCCTGCCAATGCAGAGGACATGGGTTTGATCCCTGGCCAGGGAGGATCTGACATGCCTTGGGGGCAACTAAGCCCATACCCTACAACTACTGGCATTAACTGCTGAGCCCTTGTGCCTAGAGCCTGTGCTCTGCAGTGAGAATCCAGAGCAATGAAAAACCAGCATAACACAATGAAGAGTAACCCCCACTCAAAGCTACTAGAGAAAGCCGATGCACAGCAACAAAGACCCAGTGCAGTCAAATTTAAAAAAATTTTTTAAAAGATGAACATAACAGATAACCCCACTGTACCATCCCAACACACTCGTTATCAGAGTTCTGGTAAATTTAATCGTATGTTTAAATAGATGTACCAAAATTTAACCAACTCTTTATGGTGGGTATCAGGAGTTTAAAAATAATTCAAATGTCAAAACAAAGCATGAACCAATAGATTTAATCAAATACTGGCTCAATATTATTTGGATTAGAAGTTAAAAGTAGGTTAACCAAGAAAAAGAAGACTTCTTAATCTGTATTCAAAAAGCCTCTAACACTATTAAGTTAAGAAGACCACAGAGTAGCAAATACAGATCATCTGCCCATAACTTCACAAGCAAAGAAACTCTATTCAAAGGGTGAAGGCTATGGGAAAAGTCTGAAATCTAAAAGGTGTGGGCTTTCATTACAATTTTAATTTCAAATGGTTATAGTTTTCACTTCTAGAGGTTCATTTGGTTTTTTCCATATAGCCTACAGAAAAACTCAAACTTTTTGGCCAACCCAATACTTGGTTCAACTGTGCCTTGTCTATTTTGACGTTTTTTGCCCCTCCTTCTACATTTTAAAATATTAAATAACTTAAGTTACTTTATGTTCTAAACATAATAAATCCATCACTTGCTGTTCTCAGGGATCCTACTGGATGTCTCTGCTGACCCACTCATAGGAATACTTCCTCACAACATTTCCTCACGTATCCTATATTTTCAGATGTTTGACACAGTATATATAGTGGCTAGGATTTGGCCCTTTCACCACCACGGCCTAGGTTCATTTCCCAGTTAGGGAAACCTTTCTTTGGGCTTCCCCAGTAGCTGGTAAATAATCCACCTGCAACGCAGGAGACCCCGGTCTGATTCCTGGGTCTGGAAGTTCCCCTGGAGAAGGGATAGGCTACCCACTTCAGTATTTTGGGGCTTCCCTGCTGGCTCAGACGGTAAAGAATCTGCCTGTAATGTGGGAGACCTGGGTTTGATCCCTGGGTTGGGAAGATTTCCTGGAGGAGGGCATAGCAATACACTCCAGTATTCTTGCCTGGAGAATCCCCCTGGATAGAGGAGCCTAGCAGGCTACAGTCCATGGGGTCACAGAGTGCGACAGGACTCAGCAACTAAGCACATATGTAATAAGCCTTTGAGGTCTGGGATGAGGGTACGCTATTCCAAAAGAATGTGATTTGCCAGTGCCCTGGATTAATACTAATCTAACAACTTTTAAGTTCTTTTCTTTCTTAGCTTGAGGTTTTCCCAGATCACGCAGGTTGTATAAACTAATCCACGGAAATTTCAGGAAAGACTTTCTTTCCCTAATTCAGAACCAAGGCCAAAACACACAAATTTCTTAATCTTTCTACTGGTGAATGGATTTCTTTTCTAGTCCTTTTACTAAAAATGTCATCCTCTGAGAGTCCCAGGTCTATGGAGAGCTTCATTCCAATTCCCAATCTATTTAAGTCTAAGAAAATCTTATCAGCTGTGCTGTCAAAGGTGATAGAAATCAGCAAATGCATCTAAGGCAACTGAAGTTTCAGTGACAGATTAATTTTCTGGCAGCTTCTCCTTTGTTTTGAGACAGGGATTTCAGTCATTCAAGATCCCAGCCATGCTTTTAAATGCTATTTGTCATATTAATATTTTGTCCAACATTTTTAAGTAGTACTAAGCCTTAGAATTCAACTAATGTATGTAAACTTCCCAGTGCCACAGTCATCTGTTCTCCCAAATACAATGGTTCCAGGATTTTTGCAATGCTTGAGAATACCCATCTTAAGAGAACAGTACCTAAATCTATGCTAAATGCCATATAACCTTTTCATCATAAGAATGTATTTGAATAGTCACCAATTATCACTAACTAAAGATTTGGTTCAATACTTACCTTCACTTTGGGTTTAGGCGCAGGAATCACCTTTTTCTTTGCCCTAAGAGAAAAGATTAAAAAGGAGGTTATCTCAATAGCAGTTAAGTCACTCATTAGGAAATTGTAACACATAATCTTGTATGTAAGTATTCAGTTTATATGTGAATATACACCAATATTTTTTACTAATTTCAAGCCCTCAATTAACTACAATAAAGGTCAAACCATTAGTAAATGTAGATGATAAAATTTTCTTAATTAAATATAATTACTAAAAATAAAAATTAAAACTCAAAACAGGCTAACGAAGCTGCCTAAAGGAGACATATTTCAAAGAATTGGTAGGAATTTGTAATTATTTATAGAAAAGAGCTTCAAGGAACTTCAAGCTCAAATGAAACCATGCTAAGAGGTTATAAATGAGATACTATTTAAAAAACAAAACAAAACAAAAAATCCTCCAGTTTTTAAAGAAAGTTATTTTTAACATAATAGTTCAAATAAAAAATTTCAAAGCTGACAGAAAAAGGGCAATAAAAAAATACCATGGATGCTTACAACATTTGTGAAGCTGTGCAGAAAAGTGAAAAGATTAAAAAACTCTTAAGGGTTCTTTAGCACAAGAAAGTACTCATATGTTTGCTGAATAATTAAAGGGTTGTAAAGCTAAAATTGTCTGAATATTTCTGAACACTGTCTGAATATTTTTACTTCACTAAGTTAAATTAACAAATGTCTTACTTAAAATTTTACAGTCAATCTACAACTTCATTAAGGCAACAGTATTATTCATGACTTCCAAGCCTATATTATCACACAGATTCCTACTTTCTGATACAAAACAAAACAAAAAGTTAGCCATAATAATGAGGCTACTTAAAAAAAAAAAAAAAAGACAAAAAACCTGAGGGAAAGGATCTATGTAAAACTTGTTTTAGAATTAAATAAATTATTTCTATACTTGAATTGTAATGGGATTTTAGGACTATAGGGAAACTAAAGGCCTGGAATACTGACACAAATATACATAAATGCATAAAAAAATACATTTACGCCAACCCTAGGATATGTAAACCACCTGCAACAAAGTAAACCTATAACATATAAAACCAAACTACTCCAAATTTATACCCCCAAAAAAACACAAAAATAGCAAGATCTGAAAACCAAAGCCAACTTCAATATATCTCTGATAGTATACTAACAAAGTGTCCTTCCTAAAAGCTGTAAAAAAAATTCTATCTACTACAACTATATACAAGGAGAGGGGGAATTTTGTAACACTAACCAGATGTTATCCAGACCTCTTAGTGGAGTACTGAACTAGAGTTGTTCAGTAACTTCTCAGCGACCTGCTAATTTTATATTTTATTAACCCTTAACACTACACTTCTAGGCTATAGAGAAGGAGCCTTACGTTGTAATTAAAAATAGAATCCTTGTCAAGATAACCAGTATTCACCCAAAATATAACCACAGAAAAAACCTGCCTTTTTACTAGAGACCATTCTTTAGTAATTACATCACGAATGAAAAGATCCACTTTGGGACAGAAGGAAGGACATGAAGAGTACATTAATCTTCTGGAATAAAACACTCTGCAAGGCAAGGCTAGGTAGGATATATACAGAACTGTAGTGGAAAGCAGGAGGCTAACAGATTACCTTTGTAGATGGTCATTAAGAGGAAAAGAAAAAGGATACAGAAGAACTGGAGGGCAGACTGTCCAGGAACAAAGGAAACCACTGAAGCCTTCCTATTTAAATGGCTTCTCACCACCAGATTTCAAGCCAATATATTACATTACGGATTCAAGTTTTTAGAGACCAGCCTGAGAAGTTTTTTAATAGAGAAATGTGTCCTTAGGTCTAGAGTCAACGGTTAAAATGATTTTTTTTTAAAGCTGTGTTAAGACAGACTGTATGTTTAAGTCCTATTTTACCTAGCATTTAATGAATATTTTGTTTTCTAAATATCATAATGTGAATAAAAATAAATGAAGAAATCTGGGGTCTGCATTTACTCACGGAGCAGAAGTAAGATGATTATGTACACTCCGACTTTCCTTAAAAAGCATTCTGGAAAAATTAAAAAAACACAGTTATTTTTCCATAGCAGACAATAACAGGATAATCATTTGGTCATTTTAATCATTTGATACTCAATAGGCTACTACTTGCTATTTGCCAAATAAAGACTTACAATGGTACAGTAAATTCAATAACCTATATTATGCAAAATTTTATATTACCTCTTTATTTAAATCTTTTAACAGATTTCTGTTGATTTAAGATGAACACTTTAGGATGACAGGTTGAGACAACCAGGCCTATTGATTTTAACATTCTATATTTAACTCTTAAAACTGAGCTACCCTTAGTTTTTGAGATACCACTCTACAGTGACTATATTTTCAATAGAACTAAGGCTGTGCCTTTTTCTGCAGTCTAAATCTTGTATTCAGTTACTTATCTTCAAGATACCCATATAAAGTCCCCCTTCCCAAAGTTCATAACCTTCTTCCCCCCTCCCTTTTTCTCTATTAGTAAGATTTAGGTGCAAAACAGAAAAAGTGGTCGGTTAAAGAGAGTCACTTCTATGTTTATCTCTATGTCCATATGACTTTTTTCTTTTAAGTGAATGAAGCTTTCAGAGTAGGCATCATCTGAGATGACTTACAGAATGTTAAACACACTAGGTTCTTAGGAAAATGAATGTAATGTGTGTGTATATATGTGTCTTTTACAACAGCAATAAGAGAGTAAAATAAAATCTAGGATGTCACATTTCTTACCTTGCCTGCATCCAGCCCTTAGGCCACAATGGTTTCACCTCTGTCTCCATAAAGGATTTAAGATAATCCTCAGCAGACTGGCTTTTATTTGGCTCTAACTCATAGCATCCCAATTTGATCTCAACAAGGTTACATAACAAAGTTCTAAACAGATTAAAAATATATATTTATATATAAATCTGACTGCAAACTGTAGAAAATTAAGCTTGAAACAGATGTTTTAAAAAGCACACAAATCTGACAGCAATAATAAAGAATATTATCTGAAGAATTCAGAAGATGACATGAAGATAAATAATTTCTAACATACATCATTCAGTGCACTATAGCCAAATCCCCAGTATGAGATAATTCCCTTTGGTACCTTTAATCCAGGGACCAAAGTTTAAAGGGGGTAGTCCTAAAACTAAACCCTCTACTTGGAGTACAGAAATACTGGTAAGAAAGATGACGCGTTACACAAACACACTGAGTACTTCACCTCTGAAACCAGTATGACTTACTCAGTAAGATTAGTTTATAAAAAGCACTATATGAAAAAAAAAGTGACAGAACTCTATGGATATTAGAACTAAATTAATTTCTCTTGAATAAAATTTTCCTACACACTAACTTTTGGTTGCTTCTGATCGAGTTTTCCATTTACTATAGAGTCTTTTCTAATGAGAAACCGTAAACACTGTACTTCTGCATTATCTATTTGGTTGAAAGTGAAGGTTTTCGTTAAACCTTACCTAATGGTGTCATCCCAGTGGAATTTCTTCCTTGGTCCTATCACACGTTTCCCTGGTTTCTCCTCATCATCTTCCTCGGACCCATTTTTTTCTCGTTCTTCATCTGTATGAAACCTAAAAATGGAAAACACTTTATGCAGCAAAGTTTTAACCCAACATTGCTATAATATGCTCCTTGGATACTTGCTGAATTGCTTCAGACAGGGTAAATAAGGAATTCAACTTTCCACATAATACTTTGAATTTGAAGTGCATTATATAGCACTCTGATAAATAAGGTCTTCAAATTCTAATATAAAGGCATGAACACTTTTGTATCCAACTGCAACCAGTCAAGTAGGTCAACCTGTGAAATGTCTTACCAGTGTCAGCTCTAGGTTTGATCACACTCATACACAACATCAAAAGATCTTTGCCTTTTACCCCAAAGCAACTGAGTGGGAAGTGATTGACCATTTAGAAAATATTCAATTATACCACTCTAGTGGTTTAGGTGGATTTCTACTTAAGACCAATCCCTAACAGCAACAACTATTTCTCAAGTGCAAAAGCCAGTCCAATTAAAAGAGGTACATACTTGGCACACTTAGCCTGATTACGAGCCTGGCAGTCCTCCTGGTATTTAAATAGCTGTTCAGGCATGACATTGCTGACAGCCAGTTTCAGCTTTTGCAGAGGTTCTCTTAAACGATCATCCTGAGGGAAAAAAAACTAAAAGTTTTTTCAAGCATATTTACATAGCCTATTTTGTAAGCAGATCCTCAAAAGATGAAATCTGGGTTTTAGATATTGATCACACAATAGCGTACTCAAATACAGACATTTCTTCTACAACACTGACTTCTCAAAATGTACACTAGATATAAAATTAGGATAACCATACTTCTCAGACAGCCAAACAGAGTCCCAGTTTTTGCCTGTTCAGTTCAGTTCAGTTGCTCAGTTGTGTCCGATTCTTTGCAACCCCATGAACCACAGCACGCCACCTCCCTGTCCATCACCTACTCCCGGAGTCCACCCAAACCCATGTCCACCGAGTTGATGATGCCATTAAACCATCTCATCCTCTGTCGTCCCCTTCTCCTCCTGCCCTCAATCTTTCCCAGTATCAGAGTCTTTTCAAATGAGTCAGCTCTTCGCATCAGGTGGCCAAAATACTGGTGTTTCAGCTTCAACATCAGTCTTTCCAATGAACACCCAGGACTGATCTCCCTTAGGATGGACTGGTTGGATCCCTTTGCAGTCCAAGGGACTCTCAAGAGTCTTCTCCAACACCACAGTTGAAAAGCATCAATTCTTCGGCGCTCAGCTTTCATTATAGTCCAACTTTCATATCCAGACATGACCAATGGAAAAACCACAGCCTTGACTAGACGGACCTTTGTTGGTAAAGTAATGTCTCTGCTTTTTAATATGCTGTCTAGGTTGGTCATAACTTTCCTTCCATTTGCCTGTTGCCTCAGCATAATTAATAGTGTTCAATTACATTCTTAAAAATACTCCATGTTTGGGCAGTAAATTATATGGACACTTTAACTGTAATAAAATGATTAAACAGAGACCAAAATCTAATAAAAATAAAACACAAATATTACTAACAAGCATTTTACTTATTTCATGCATACCAATTAATATTGCAGCACACATGACAGTGTTTGCTATAAAATGCCATTCTTAAAAATGCAAATACAGCATCATGGTTTCTCGATGATCTTAAGAATTATATAGTTGAGACTATCTGCCTGGGAAAACATCAAGCATACATCAACAGTAGCAATCCCACTGCTGGGCATACACACCAAAGAAACCAGAATAGAAAGCGACACATGTACCCCAATGTTCATCGCAGCACTGTTTATAATAGCCAGGACATGGAAACAACCTAGATGTCCATCAGCAGATGAATGGGTAAGAAAGCTGTGGTACATAAACACAATGGAATATTACTCAGCCATTAAAAAGAATACATTTGAATCAGTTCTAAGGAGATGGATGGAACTGGAGCCGATTATACAGAGTGAAGTAAGCCAGAAAGAAAAACACCAATACAGTATACTAACACATATATATGGAATTTAGAAAGATGGTAATGATGACCCTGTATGCGAGACAGCAAGAGACACAGATGTATAGAGCAGACTTTTGGACTCTGAGGGAGAGGGAGAGGGTGGGATGAGATGGGAGAATGGCACTGAAACATGTATACTGTCATGTAAGAAACGAATCGCCAGTCGATGTCCGATGCAGGATACAGGATGCTTGGGGCTGGTGCATGGGGAGGACCCAGAGAGATGTATGGGAGGGAGGTGGCGGGGTGGGGGGGGGTTCATGTTTGGGAACGCATGTACACCCGTGGTGGATTCATGTCAATGTATGGCAAAACCAATACAGTATTGTAAAGTAAACTAAAGTTAAAATAAAAATTTAAAAATAAATAAATAAATTAATTAATTGAAATATATTCATACAATGGAACACTGTATACACAGCAGTAAAAATGGATTCCCACTACACGTAAAGACAGATAACCTGAAATGCATAATCTTGAGTGTAAATAAGCAAGGTAAAGAAGAAAACAGACACTCTTTCTCCATTTATATGAAGCTCAAAAACATGCAAACCACACAGTATGTTTAGGGATACAAAGGTACATAATTATACCACATGAAGAAAAGCAAGGGTTAGATTAATGTCTTCTTCCATAGCTAACATTCCACAGTCCAGGAAATCTGAGACCTAGAATAAATTTCATTTGTTCATTAACCTGCTTGAACTGAGAAAGAACTATAGTTTCTTAATTCAAAAGAACCATTTTATTAACGGAAGTATACAACCTGTAACACAGAATTCCATGCCAAAGGCAGAATTAGGGTCGAAAGGATGGAAAGGACTTCAATCTGGCCCACTGTATGGAAGGACTTCCCGATATTGTAATGAAACACTTAGGGGGCTGTAGTGGAAAAGAGCCTAGCAAACACGGATGATTACAACGAATAACCTTTTAGTTTACACGCAACCCTATGACTCTTTCCATTGGCCTTCGTGCCTATGTGAGTAAGTTATCTATATAGGTCCATTTGGGGAATAAGAAAATTGAGTGACACATGTCAGATTATTTGTTGAGGATAAAGTTGTGTCAGCTGGGAAATGAAGTTATTTACCTCATCCAGGAAGCATTAGAAAACATTATTTCTCATTGAAACCTATCAATTGTTGAAAAGCAATTGTATCCCAGGCCTTCAAAAGAACATTCTATGGTTATTAAATATATACTATGACTATAAAGCAATTAATATGCAAAAGCAGCAAACAGAAACCAGTCTCTTTACAGGTTCTAAAGCCCCAGATGCAGTTGTTACTGTTCGTCTTCTTACCTGGACATTGAGATGTAACTTCTTCAGGCGCTTTACCAGTGTTTCTTTATTGCATGGCACGAAAGCTTCAAGGTGGGAGTAGACACCACTACGAATGACAGGGCCTAGTTCCTGCAGCTGTAACTCAATGCTGACCAAAAACAATAACAAATATGTAGCAGAGAATTTCTTTTAGGTAGCAACAAACAGGCAAGGAGCAGACAGAGGCAGATTCTTTTCTCATTTTATACTTCCCTGATTTCCCAGACAGCATTGTTCAAGTAAAAAAAAAAAAAACAAAAAAACCAACTTAAGTAACTATGCTATAAAAAAATTTCAATGAATCTAGTTTAAGAGTAGAATTTATAACCCTAAACAAGATGGCAAATAATTTGCTTTCTTTTTTTAAGTATAGCCATTTACAATATTGTGTTAGTTTCAGTTATACAGGAAAGTGATTTAGTTTTATATATATACTTTTTTCAGATTCTTTTCCACTGTAGGTTATTATGAGATATTTAATATAGTCCCCTGTGCTATACAGTATCTTTATCTATTTTATATATCATCATCATGTTAGTCACTCAGTTGTGTCCAACCCTTTGCAACTCCATAGACTATAACCTGCCAGGCAAAGAATTCTCCTTGGGACTATAGCCAGCAAGGCATGGAATTCTCCAGGCAAGAATACTGGAGTAGGTAGCCATTCCTTTCTCCAGGAGATCATCCCAACCCAGTGGCTGAACCCAGGTCTCCTGCAGTGCAAGCATATTCTTTCCCATACAGCAGTGTGTATCTGTTAATCCCTAAATTCCTGGAAACTCTCTGGCAGTCCAGTGGTTAGAACTCCATGCTTCCACTACCAGGGGCAAAAGTGTGACCTCTGATCGGGGCCCTAACATCCCGCAAGCCACACAACATGGCCAGAAAAAAAGTCCTTAACTCCTAATTTACTCCCCTTCCGTGCAAATAATTTGGGGTGGGGGGATTTTTTATTTTTAATTGGAGGATAACTGCTTTACAACGTTATATTGGTTTCTGCTGTACACCACCACCACGTGAATCAGCTATAACCAAATAACTTCCTAATGATAGGGATAAAGTCTCCATTTTTGCATAAAGCACAGGAACTCCACTATTAACCAAAAACTCATTTCATCAAAGAGATTTCATAATTCTCCTCACCACCCTGCAGCCGCTATACTGGAGTTACAATTTCCATAAGTTCTCAGAGTAAATTTTCCTTAAAGGTGTTTGAAAAAATTACAGATTCAGAAGAGGTTAAACACACAGATTGTTTTATCCATCTTTTATTGGCCTTATTGTGCCTCCACTGAACAAATGAGGTATTTATTAGTCTACTCAATATATTCTAATTCTCCAGTTCCTAAAGGGTATTTAGCCAAATAGTTGCTTAAAAAAAAAAAAAAAAGATTTTGTAACAGCCACCATATTCTTAGCAGGACAGGTCTATAATAAACAGTTGAGGTTTCTTTAAGATGGAAGACATTATATCTGGCAGCTGCTACTGTAGAAAGGTGAGAACAAATGTTAATTTGAAGGCCAAGACCAAACTGGGACCCTTGGTAGCAAATTATGTCCAAATCATCATGTTCTTCTATAGAAGAAGGTGCTGACAGACTTAAATACTTTCATAAATGTAGGTGCATCCACAGCTTTTGGAGAAAAAAAGAAACCAGAAATCCTGCCAGATCAAATGTACCTAACACTTACAATATACACTGCAATTTCAGAAACAATGAAACGTGGAAAACTAACTATACGCCTTAGAATGGACAGTATAAAATTTTCAGTATTAGAGAAGCCAACCCAATAAAGAAATAAATGAGCGGAAGTTTAAGACCTACTAGAGCCAGAGGGTCAAACGCAGAGGTACATATGGAAGATAACCACTATGGTCACGAGTTCTGTGTGTAAACATTTGGCTAAATAATGTGGTTAGATAGAACTTATTAAAAGTCTAGACTCTGAGTAGGAAGCATTTTAGGCTTGTCCCATTATAAAAAGTTAGTTAAAGCTGAAGATAAAACAGAAACTCCAAATACAAAGAGATTCCAAGTAAGAACACATTAAATCAATGACCTACTTATAAAAATTAGTGGTTTCCAAAGAGGGGGCAACTCAGAAACTGAAAGCACTGACTCTGCTCCCAAGCCCCTATTAGGGAAAAATTAGAGAAAAGGATTAACCCTAGAGGTTACTGATTGTACTGGTCTTCCCCAAATAGATACAAATTCGTATCTGAGAGCAGTTTAAGTATACATCCCTCACATATATACTTTAATATTTTTTTCTAAGAATTCCAATCTTTTAGTATATGCTGCTGCTAAGTCACTTCAGTCGTGTCCGATTCTGTGCAACCCCATAGATGGCAGCCCACCAGGCTCCCCCGTCCCTGGGATTCTCCAGGCAAGAACACTGGAGTGGGTTGTCATTTCCTTCTCCAATGCATGAAAGGGAAAAGTGAAAGTGAAGTCACTCAGTCGTGTCTGACTCTTAGCAGCCCCATGGACTGCAGCCCACCAGGCTCCTCCGTCCATGGGATTTTCCAGGCAAGAGTATTGGAGTGGGCTGCCACTGCCTTCTCCGCTTTTAGTATATGGGGATGACTAAAATTTATCTGAAAAAATTCATGCAATTACTACCTCCAAATAATCGTGTATCATATGCCCTTAGACAATCAACTCAATACAGAGAAATAAGGGATGTTTGTTCAGTAAAGTGTAAGAAGACAAGAGAACATAAGAAAGTTACGAAAAGGGAAAAAAATTCAAAGCCTGAACACTAAGGCTCGTAGAATTACAGGCACACTCTCTGTGAAATAAAAAAATAATAAAACAGGCTCAAAAAAAGACTAGAGGATTTGTTTTAAGACAGACATTGCAGGAATTAACAGAGAAGCCTGTTAACAGAATACTGGTAACTGGTATTCTGCTTACTTGAGATGTTATGTCCCAAGCATGACCTTTTGATTCTCAGAGAGAAAAAAAGAGTTGTCCCCTTATAGAAGAGTAAAATTAAAAAAGACTGTCTCAGTCACAGGAAAAAGACCTAATCTAGTAAACTTGGGCTATTAGGTAAAAAAAAGAGCTAGTCAGATCCCTGTTCCTGGAATCTGGGGCAGCTCTGATGAGTAATGGTTACACTGGTTATTGAATTTAAGGTTTAGAGGAGAGCTAGGTAAAAGGAGGTGGCACTGACAGGAAGCATTTGCAAGCAAACTGAGTAAATCTGAAAACCCCTGGCTAAAATAAATAATAGGAACAAGAAATTCCTCTGTCTCCTTGCTAGCAGCATACTAGACTATGTGTTTTATGAGTCCAGGGGACCAAAAAGACTTTTTTAAGTACTTCAGGAAAAAGAGAGAGTGCATTAATTAAAATAGTTATCAAAACCAGTAAACCAACTCATCTTTTATATCTCATGAGAAACTATCTCCTTTATACATTTAAAAGACAGGAATGACAGTATTGGAAACACTGCCTCGTTTCTGTATATATGATGCTACTTAACCACCAAAAGTAGGCATATATTATTTTCATCAGAAAGGAATTTACTGCTTTCCCCAGGACCACTTCTCTTTTGCCCATTCCTGCCTGTAGCCACTTATATACTCAATTTCTGGAACCATGGTCAAAAATTATAAGCCAACAGGTTTATAAATAAAGCTTATTTGACCACAATCTTAGACCCTGCAATTTCATTAACATCAAATTCTACCTAAGGGTGAAGATCATCACTAATTTAAATACTGTTTGTATCATACACCAGCTTTTACCCTTTCCTTTCCAACTGAACATCTGCCTTCTCTACACTGCCTCCACCCTATCCCATAACAATGATTCTTCGTTAAACCATTCACTTTGTTAAACCATCTACTTTCCATTTGGATATAAAATGTTTGTGTGAATTTTAATGTAAACAATCAGAGATGTTTCAAAAAGATATCTTCACATAACATGACAAAGACTGCATTTAAACGCAGGATAACATCCAACCCATATGGTGGTCACTTGCTCTGTCGGTTTTCACATTGGAAGCTTTGATTATCTTAAGGGGTCACTGTACACAGACACATAGTTTTGCTAAGAAACTTAATCACACATGTTGTGAGGCCAAAAGGAAAGAGCTAAGGCCTGAGACTAACCAAACAAGCAGCATCTGCACCTCAGAGGTCTACAATATTTCTCAAAGAATTCTTACGGTTTTTAAATCAAAGAAAATTACTTACTCCAGAAGAATGTTATTCATATCCTGTGTAAAGAATTTTTTCCTTCCTTCTTCATCAAAAAGTTTGGCAGCCTACAGAAACACAAGATTGCCAATATAACTCTCAATAAACACATTTGTTTCCATATCTATTTACTGTAGAATAAGCTCCTTAAGGGCAGGGCTAGGATTAGTTTCACTTCACATCCCAGCTATTACCTGGCATGACAGGCAATTAAAGGGTGCTGAAAAAAAATTTAGCATACATAACATTCTTTCCTAATTTTATGTCTGTATTTCATTTTTCTGAATTTTCCCAAATTCAATAAGTTATACATATAAGATTTTTTAGTGCTATGGGTGTCTTGCGTATTTTGAATATCTGTTAGTTTTATAATTCTCTCTGTTATCCAAGATAACAGAAAGCAGCTGTCTCACTTTTTACTAGACAATATTATCTAACAACATGTCTGATATTCTATATACTGTACACATTACCATGTTTAATCTTCGTAACAGCCAGTGACACTGGTATTATAGCTCCCATTTTACAAACAAGGAATCTAAATCTTACAGAAGTTATGTGATATGCCCCCAAATCACACTGCTAGTAAGTGGTGGATCCAGGACTCAGACCAGAAGCTTTCGGACTTCAACTGTATAACACTGTGACTCTGTACAAAGATACTCAGCTTGTGCAGCCAGTCTGTGAAATGAAAGTCGCTGTCATGCCTGACTCTTTGGGACCCCATGGACTATACAGTCCATGGAATTCTCCAGGCTAGAATACTAGAGTGGGTAACCTTTCCCTTCTCCGGTCATCTTCCTGACCCAGGGATCGAACCAAGATCTCCCCTATTGCAGGCGGATTCTTTACCATCTGAGCCACAAGGGAAGCCCCACAGCCAGTCTGGGTTCCACTTAATTACTAACAATGAAAAAACTGGCCATGATAATTACCAAGGGATAAGCAAAAATCAATTCAACAAAGATAAGAATGGTATTTTCAGCACTGTGTCTCTTAACCAGTTTACCAGAAACAAAGAGTATACAAACCAATACACTACCATAAGTGAAACTTTCCAGGGAAACCACAAAAGACAGCTTATCTTTAGACACCCGAGATGTAAAACATCCTGATCCAATAATCTGAGCAAGAAACATGGTGACTCTGTCAACTCTGTTGATAATTTTACACAGTTTGACAACCTCACATGCTATACATAGATGAAGACAATTTTGGGGATGTGCCTCAGCATTTCTTAGAAAGGAGGAAGACTGGGTATGTGTGGGGAGAAGAAATATAGGAAGAAAGCCAGAATGAAAACTAAACTTTCAAGAGGCTAAACAGTGGAAGAATGTTACAAAGTGAGAAAAGAGCTACAAGAAGAAAGTCCTTATCAGACAGAGGTGAGCACTGTAGGCAATGGTGAATCCTTACTTCCTGAGGGAAAAACACCATGTCCTACTTGAAAGACAAAAATATGGACAATTTACAGATACCAGCAAATGAAATGAATCTTCTTACTGATCATTTCCTAAGAGGTTAGGAAGTAGCTGTTTCAGTCCTGCCATGGCTACTTCAGAAAGAGTTTTAGTATATGAGATTCGCCAGCACCTGACAAAGCTGAAACACACTGATTGCTAACCAGTTTTGTTTACTAAGTGGGAAAGAATGGCACACAACGCAGTGGACAGAGTGCCAGTTATATAAAGCTTGATGGTCCTCCCTTTCAATTCTGACTTTGCATCACGGCTTAGCCACATCCACTCAGGGCACTGTCTCCTCAACAGTAACTGGGGTCCTGTGAAGTTGTGGGTCCCAGGAGCACTACACTCAGTGCACAGTATAGTTATTTGCTAATAACTATTTGCTATTTCTTAATAATAATAGCTATTATTAATTACATGTTGAAAAACCTGGATTACATCCCTAGCATTTTATATTTAAACCATCAAAGAAACTAAAGATTTTAGGGGCAATATGGTATAGCAAAAAGCACATACCTTCGAGTCAGGTGAACCCTTGTGTTTAAATTAGGGCTCCACCACTTACTAGTTGTGAGGCCTGACCAAGCTACTTAATCTACCCCCACTTCAGTTTGTTTACCATAAAAAGGAAACAATACCTATACTTCATACAGTGGTTAAGAAGATTAAATTAAAAAACTATATGATGATAAGCACAGAAAATAGCAAGAGTGAAAAACAAAGGAGGGGGAGGGAATAAAACAATATAAAAGAAAATAACAGAATAAAGACTATGTCATTATCATTGTAACAGCTGTAGGTAAGATAAAATCTTAAAGAGAATCTTAAACAAACGAACTCAAAAAAGAGCTAAACTGAAGGGAAATGATGAGGAAAGCTCTTCCATGCAAAAATAAAGGGAAAGGAATCCACAGTAAAATCAGACAATACTGAATTTGCGGTGAGAAACAGTAACAGCACAGACAGGGCCATCTTCAGACGATACACAGCACAACAGAGACCCAGCCAGCAAGAACTGCACGCGCCAGCAAACAACGCAGCACAGACACAGAGCAAAAATCATGGCGATACGAGCCGTAACCTAAGAAACACTGGCAGTGAGATACTTGAACCCACTTCTGTAAGTCCTGAACTAACAAATTACCTGAAAATAAGTGAAAATGTTAGAGAATTTGATAAGGGATCAGCTCAGAAGAAATGCTAAAGAACAAAAAAAAGAAAAAGAATAAAATTGATAATTAGAATCCATGAGTCACCTGTTGGAAAAATTAGATAGATCTCTTGGTCCCCTAATCAGATCCTTAAAATTTGGAAAGAGTTAAGAGAAATAAATACAACACGGAGATGATTAATAAATTTACAATGTGATTTAAATGGCTACTATAACCCTACAAGAGAAAAGTTATAGAATATACTTCTGTTAACAATTATTTGCTTCCCTGATGGCTCAGAGGTTAAAGCATCTGCCTGCAATGCAGGAGACCTGGGTTTGATCCCTGGGTCAGGAAGATTCCCTGGAGAAGGAAATGGCAACCCACTCCAGTATTCTTGCCTGGAGAATCCCATGGACAGGATTATTTTACTTAATAATTTTTATTTAACAATTATTTTTTATTATTTAATAATCACAATAATTACTGTTAATAACAACATATTTGCAAATGCATGAAATAAAATCCAGAAAAATAAGTAGCTTAATAGTGGTTGTCCCATACTGGGGGTGGAAAATGTCTGATTATCGGGCATGTTTCCCTCCCTAAGAGGAAAATACAACTTATATTGAACATATAACTTCTGTAATCAGGGGAAAAAAAATAAAAAAGAGGACTAAAATCATGGCATATGGGTTTAGACAAACATGCCAAAGTAGTAACAAAAAAGGGAGGGGGCATTTTAAGCTATGTTTGGAACATTTTAAGTCAAAATAATATCTCCCTGAGATTAAAGGAAAAAGTATACTCACATACCTGAATCTGCAGCTAAACAAAGATTATGTATCCAAGTCAATCGGCAGAGGAATCCACTGTGAAATGCTAAAAGCTCAACTCTTAAAAGTTTGTCTAGTGAGAACACAATGTGCGCTTACTAAAGCTGATGAGTGGATCAGGACTAGCTGGTAAAATCAACTGTAGAATAACAAGTAGTCAACATAGTTGGACCAAGTTCAGGTACACTTATTTGTTCCTACCTTCCCTGTATTTTCTTTACCAGACTATGTAAGCCAATAAAAATTATATTTATGAAAATTATACAGAAAAATATAAGATGAAGTGAGGTAATAAAACAGTGAACTGTATCCATGTCACGTGTGCGTTTGTGTTCAATCACTCAGTCACTTCCGACTCTTTGCAATGCCCTGGACTGTAGCCCACCAGGTCCCTCTGTCTATGGAATTTTCCAGGCAAGAATACTGGAGTGGGTTGCCATTCCCATGTTATAACTATACCTAAAAAGGCTATGCACAGATCCAATGCTTAAAAGGAAATATAGAAAATAAAGTTACTTAAAAGTATGTTAGGATTATAGGTTATTATTTTTGCTTGAAAATAAGTATTTATTGCTATGTTTATGCAGTAAACAAAAAACAAGAAAATTATCACACTTACTACACGGAGGTCTTCAATACGTTTTTCAAGGAGGACAGGCAGACCCTCTGGGAGTGTAGGTACCACCTTGGGCATAACTTGAGAGGCATAGGTTGGCTGGGTGGTGTTTCCATTCTCTCCCCCTGACTCCGAGAGGGGACTACCATTAGAAGCAGCATCCAGTAATCTGTCAAAGTCGAAATCATCTAGCATTTCTAGGGCATTTTCAGCTTCCTGAAATAGTTCATGTTCGTTTGTGCTAACAAAGATGGGGAGGTCTGGATCAGCACTGTTCAGATTCAGGTCCGAGACATCATTTCCCAACGCTACAGCAGCAGAGGGGGGTTTATTCAGAGAGGAGGTTGAGAAGTTCAGTGGGGTTTTAGGGTTAGATTCCTTCTTTAATGCATCCTTCTCTTTTTGAAATTTTCTTATCATGGCAGCTAGAGAAAGAGAATCTTTATAACGTTTCTTCTTTTTTTCAGATTTGTGTGAATTTAGAGCCATAACTCTGTGAAGAAAATAGTGATCAGTTAGGCTATGTATGATTTTAAAGGTTAAAATCCCATGGAAATAAGGAGGCATAGAGTTAAAGTAACATCATCTTCATCATCTGGACTGTCATTTATGAAAGGCAGATGGGTAAATGGCCATTAAGAGTGAATAAAATGAAAGGGATAAAGTCAACAGAAATAAACAACACTGTATAGAGCCCTGGTTTATTAAGTATACAAAGTTAGGGAATCCCCTCTGGTCCAGTGTTAGGACTCTGCGCTTTCACTGCCAAGGGTGCAGGTTTGATCCCTGGTCAGGGAATTGAGATCCCGCAAGTCAAAAAAAGAAAAAATGAGATCCCGCAAGTCAAAAAAAAAAAAAGAAAAAAGGAAAGTATATGAACTTAAACTTCTATACCTTTTGGAATGTTCTTTCTTTGGCACATCTATAAAGTAGTCACCTAAAGAATTAATGAACTAAAGAACTGCACTTTTGCTGAAAATAGAGCTGACTTTAATAACAACCAGAGAAGCCTACAGAGTACACCTTCAAACTGGTGCCCCAGGCGATTCGTGCTACAAACTCCCAAAGGATGCAGAATCCTCTGTGTCAGTCTGTGAGCGTTCATTCATCACTATGTCATCTATCCAGACCTCATTCTGTCTGCTACTACCTTCTGATCCTTTTTCACTTTCCATTTCTCTCCCAGGGTGTCAGATAGATACATGTAATTTTCAGTGACAACTTTCTCCCTGTGGGGATTATAAGGAAAGGGTGGTCTTGGTTTAGCCATCAGTTTCTCTAAAAAATCTTTTCTAATTTCATTGACTTATATGCTTCTATGTGCACTACAGAAACTAAAAACGATGATTAGTGCTTTGCAGGCAGGCCAGTGTTTCATTTCATACTATTATATATCCAAACCCAGACAGTGTCTGGTATGCAGGAAGTGTGTCTGTCGCTCAGTCGTGTCCGACTCTTTTGTGACCCCATTGATTGTAGCCTGCCAGGCTCCTGTGTCCATGGGATTTCCCAGGCAAGAAAACTGGAGTGGGTTGCCACTTCCTCCTGCAGGAGATCTTCCCAACCCAGGGACTGAACCTGTGTCTCCTGCATTGGCAGGTGGATTCTTTACCACTGCGCCACCTGGGAAGCTCAATCTCACGTATAGGAGGGGCTAAATACATCCTTACATTAACTCTTGAGATTTTGAGAGTCCCAAATTCAGATGTACCTCTTCCTCTACTAAGGAGGGGAGAAAAATCCAGCATCTCACAAGTTTTTGTCCCTGGGCTCTATTTAAAAAAGTCGTAGAGAAGTTGGGAGGCTGGTAGTTTCTTAACTGCAAGGTACGTTTTATTCTTATGACTTTCCATTTCTCTCTCTTGCTCTTTTTTTTTTGTGGCTGTGCCTCTCAATGTACAGGGTCTTAGTTTCTAACCAGGGATTGCACCCGGGCCCTGGCAGTGAAAGCACCAAGTCCTAACCACTGGACTGCCAAGGAATTCCCTCTTATGACTTGTGACAAGCATTAAGAAAAGCTAAATAAAATCAATGACTTTTAAAAAATATTAAAACGACCATCAATCATTAACACAAAGACTACTGCCAATTCTCAGACCCCGGGTATCTAAGCTTTGTTTTAGTGCAAAAAATTAAGAAAACGTGTTCCATTTTTCAAACTGGTTCTAGATGATAAAATGTTGTAATGAGCAAAATACTTCATGAACAAATATGTAAATCTGATCTAAAACACCTAAAGTCTCTAAGATGACTTCTACTTAATAATAAATAATACTAAAAATAAGTTAATAGGTCACTGACATTTATAAATACTGTATTAAATTAGATCCAGCTAAGTTGAACTAATTAATGTTAAATATATCTTTCTAAAAAAGAGTGCTTGTCATGCTACAATACTAGTTCCCTCATTATGTCTAATTTCACTTACCCCAGTTGTTTGGGTACTTTTTTCCTTGGCTTCTTCTCCTTTTCCCCTTCCTCTTTCCGCTTCCTCTTCTTCATCTCAATATCATCTTCTTTTATTTTGGGAATCTATAAAATGATAAAAGTACATCACTTACTTAAGTATTACTGCTTTACTCTTTGATGATATCAATCCAGCATCCAGGGAAAATGGTTTTACTCAAATTTCAGGGTGCATTAGAACTGCTTGTTAAAAATGCAAATTCTTCGGGTCCATGAGAACCCCCAAACCTTGGTTTTGGTTATCTGGGGGAGAGCTTTTTAATCTGCATTTTTAACAAACATTTTGATAATTCTGGTGCAATATGTCTGTGGCTCACATTTCAGGAAACAGCTAAAGACATTTTATTCATTTCTCAAATATAATATATATATATTCTATAAAACTTGCTTTACATCGCAGAACAAGTAACTGCTAAACCAGTCATTTCCATTAAGTCTTAAGCTATCTTAGAACCACAACCTTATCCAGAAATAGTGAATTATTAGACTACATATGGAGGGAGAAGTTTTAACAGAAAATATAACTTATTA
>SJYQ01020979.1:74038-104619 GCA_006410935.1 Redunca redunca
TTATTATAAGAATATATTTCCCCATATTATATAATTTTACTTTAAAGCACATAATTAACTATAAATTCATTAAAAAATGATTAGCATTTTACTTTTCCTTATATTCACAGCTGTAAAGCAAAAGTAAAATTCAAAAACCACATCTTTTTAATTGAATCCTCTCATTGCTGTTGCAGTGTTGGATAAACTCACTTTGGGTGGCTTGTGCTTTTGGTTGTCTGTAGTATCATCTTCTTCAGTATCTGAAGCTTGGCGAAACTGGAGAGTGCCAGTATTGATATAAAAGCCTCCATATTTTGTTGTTAGAGAAGCAGGAACTAATTCGTCATACTAGATTGAAAAAAATTTTTCAGATATATCTTACTATATTTAATTCTATAAATACATCAAAGAAATTCAATCCCATCAGCATCTACCTTACATCTTAACTACAAAATTGCAATGAAGATGTCTGTGAATAAACTTAGAAAAAGTTAGTATCTGGAACAGAAAGGAGCTCTGATCATTCAGTATTTGTTAAAAAAAAACAAACTTCTCAAACACTGAAGCTAATTCTAAATATATCATCTACGGAGAAAAACTTAACAATCACTGCTATTCTTAATGACAAATGATTCTGCTGAGAAATCGAAACAAGTTAAAAAAGACTAAATGGCCAGACAACAAATGAACTTCATTTCTTACCAATACTGGTATTAATATATAATTTTATTCATAAATAGATTGTAAAAATTAAAGGTTATTTCNGCTTTAGTTCTAAGCTTTTAAGTAAGGAATTTGTTTTTAATATATAAAACAAAAATAAGTTTTAAAGGGAAGTAGAAAAAGAACTGCCCTGTTCAGTAAGCATACAATGAGAAGGTACTGCTCTGAAAAAAGGATTCAAATTGTATAAATCAGTATGAAGATCTGGTCTAGAATATCACATTAAGCCATTGTTCTCTAAGCTTCAATTTTTTAAAATTTTATGTATGTATGTATTTATGGCTGCGCTGGGTCTTTTGTTGCTACATGGGCTTTCTCTAGTTGTGTAAGTCTGGATTTTAAGGTTTATCTTATCTCACCTGAAGAAGAAAAAACAAGCACTAAATGGAAGGTCAATCTTAAGTAAATGAAGGTGTTCATGGCAAAAGGGAAAAAAAAGACCTACTTATCTAACAGAAGCAAGATACCTGCTACCTGGGGTCCCCAGAACTCTACTTAAGGGTACTCTTCATATTATATAATTAGTCTTTAAGAAAGTCGTATTTGTAAGGAAAATTCTTTCGCCATGGGCAAAAAATATACAGAACATATTTGTTAAACATATTAAGGCTAAGTACAAAACTTATGATTTTAAACTGTATCCTCTTAAGTTACATGGAGAATGGAGAAAGACTGTACATTTAATGATTCTGAACCAAAACTGAATGATGTTAGAAAAAGAAAAAAGGAACGCACTCCTTTCTTGTTGCTCCACTTGAGGGGTTACTACAAAGACCTACAGCTAAGACCTTCAGAAAGGGCCCAGTACCATCTGTAAGTAAAGGAGCAATGTGAGGAGTAAAGAATCAAAAGTGGAAAGACCCGACTTCCATGGTGGTCCAATGGTCAGGAATCTCCACATTTATCTGGAGGAAAACGTGATCCTAAAGAATACTTGCACCCCAATGGTCACCGTAGCACTGTGTGCAATAGCCAAGGCATGGAAACAACCTAAATGTCCAACAGAGGAATGGATAAAGAAGATGTGGCACAAACGAGAAGGCACTGCAGTGGGAAGCCCACACACTGCCACTAGAGAGGTGCCCCGGCCTGCTACAAGTAGATAAAGCCCACGCATAGCAATGAAGACCCAGAGCAGACAAAAATAAATAAATTCTTTTATAAAGTGAAAAGTCTCTGTAGTTAATTATTTTGAAAATGTGTAATTGTGATAAGATAAATACATCTGTTCTTTTTGCTTACATAAACTTGTATAATACTTTACAATTTTTAGCTTCCTCATATAAATTATTTCACTTGGTTCCCCTGATCCCCTTTTGAGGCAAATATTACTCGCATTTTATAAGTGAAAACCAAATTCAGAGGGGTTAAGAACTTTGCCACAGTACCTGTATTGGTTTATGGCAGTGTCACTGACTGTTTCCCCAACCTATCCATTATAGTAAGCAGCATCTCGCATTAGAAACACACGTGTCACCAGGCTACCAGACAATGTGGAGGTGCTCAATGTCTTCTTCTGCAGTATTCTGCAGAGCTTTCCCTATCAAAACACTCTTCAGGAGAACAAACTCTTTATGCATATTTTATTTAGCCTTTTTTAAAAAATATAACCAGGTGGACTACAGTTGTATTTGATAAACCTGGCAGCCATACTAAAGTGACACAACCAGTGTGACAGAGCAAGGATTAACACACTGCTTCTACTGCACTGAGAGTTATAAATGTACCAAGCATTGTTTTTTTCTTGCAAGGTACAGGATATATTCTGGGGTTGTTTTTGTTAAGGTAACACTCGTTTATAACCTTACATAAGTTTCATGAGTATGTGACATTTCTACTTCTATAATAATTTTAGCCTTTTAAGTACAATGTATTAAGAGATAATGGATCACTGAACCTGCAAACCAGATTTATTAGACCCTTTGCCAACAGAGATGCCTAGCTATTGTGACCCAGAATAAATCACTTCACGTCAATACTTTGCGGCTGTAAAACAGATTCAATATTACTTACTTCACTAAGTTCTAGTGAAATTTAAAAGACATAACTACATAAAAGCATTAATCATATCTGTTATTATTTCAACAATAAAGATTTCCCTTGTTTTTTTAAAATTTGGCAGCACGCATGTTGGACTAAAAATAATCTTCAAAAGCATTTATTTTCAGATATTACAGTAGTATTAATAGCACACAATTCTAAAGTGAAACAGAACCAGATTATTTTCAATCCCTGTTGAATAATACACAAACAGAGAAAGCCTACTAGTGGGAATTTCCTAGTGGTCCAGTTATGACTCTGCACTTTCACTTTCAAGGGCCCAGGTTCAATTCCCAGTCAAGGAACTAAGATCCCATGAGGGTGACGCAGAGGAAAAAAAAAAAAAAAAAAAGCCTATTGGCAATATAACCATTGGAAAAAAACAAGAAAATCATTTAGTTGGCTTATAAGTGTTTTATGTTTGAATCACTGAATTATTTCATGTAAAAATGAAATAATCTATTAAAGAAAATGATGCAAAATTATTTTGCAAGTCAACAAACAACCTGTGTTTTAGTTCAATTTCCTCCTATAAAACAGGGACCGAAATTGTCCTATAAATGTCAGTAACTGTATAAGTTATATATACATATATATAACAAATATATATATATTTATATAACAACAACTTATACCTACAAAATTTATCCTCATTTATTAAAGCAGTGGCTTGAAAATTTTCTTCACCAGCCCAAGTGGAAAATACACTACCCATCAAAACCCAGTGCATGCGTATAAACACACACACATAATAAAATCTGTATAAAGTATCAGTGGCTTACTATAACAGCTCCTACTCTATTTCATTCTCTTTGAAAATGCCAGCCAGTCTTTAAATGGATACAGAAAGAAATTACAGTTCGCAAAAGTCAGTTTGAAAAATACTTTTATTCAAATATTTGAAATGCTACAAATGGAAAATACTAAAAATGCTCTTTATGAAAGGCTACATACCATATGACTCTAACTGTATGACGCTGGAGAAGAGGCAAAACTATGAAGACAATAAAAAGATTAGTGGTTGCAGGTATTAGGGAGGGATGAATAGGCAGAGCATTTTTTTAGGGCAGTGAAACTATCTTGTATGACAGGATAACAGTGGATACATGTCATTATACATTTGTCAAAATCCATAGAACGTACAACACCAAGAGTGAATCTGAAGGTCAGCTATGGGCTCTGGGTGATGTGTTGATGCCGATTTTCCACCTGTGACTAGCATGCCACTCTGGTGGGGGAACACTGATAATGGGGGAAGCAGTGCATGTTGCGAGGGCAAGGAGTATGTGGGCAATCTCTGCACCTTCCATTCAATTTTTCTGTGAACCTCAAACTGCTCTAAAAAATTTAGGTTTATTAATTAAACTCAAACAAGGGCTCTGTATCAACTGGGGTGGGGGGGGATGGGGAGGGTGATGGGAGGGAAGTTCAAAAGGGAGGGGATATATGTATTCTTATTGCTGATTCATGTTGAGGTTTGACAGAAAACAACAAAATTCGGTAAAGCAATTATCCTTCAATAAAAAAATTAATTAAAAAAATTTTTAAATGCTATTTATGTAAGCCTGAGTACATGCAATGTTCATTTATATGTGGCCATGGCTGAGTTTCCTCTTGGGTTATCTAGAATTGAAAATCTACTTTACATAGAGTGTTAACATCAGTGCCACCGCTTTATGCTTGCTTCAGTGCTTTTCGATGGGCCTCCCTGGTGGCACACTGGTAAGGGATCTACCTGCAGGAGCACTAGGAGAGACGAACTCGATCCCTGGGTTGGGAAAATCCCCTGGAGGAGGAAACGGCAAACCCCTCCAGGATTCTTGCCTATGAAATCCTACGGACAGGGGAACGTGATGGGCTACATGGTCCATGGGATCGCAACAAGCTGGACACAAATGAAGCGACCGAGCACCCACGCAGGCTTTGTAGCATGTCATTATCTTGAGTCCCAGAGCACATAATGCTGCTGGGCAAGTCAGTCATAACAGAGAGAACTGGGTGATGCTACGATAAAAGCCTTCTCCTGGTCCACAGTGAATTAGAAAACAAGTAGAGTCTAGAATCCAGGACTTTTAACTTCAATGTCAAATCAAGGTCAAAACTCTTTGCAACCATTCCATGCCCGAACCTACACAAAGGCTGACAATCTTTTTGGTAACACAAAGTCATCTCAACTCCAAAGGACACTGTCAACATTTTACTTCTACAGAGTAGGCTTGCAAACCAGTTTATGTCAGGAAACCAAAGTAACACAGGAGTATGACAGGGTGTGTATGCCTCGTGCTGGAAGTCCTTCCTATCACTTTCCTACCACTACATGCCTTGTCATCCTCTACACAACCAAGCACTGTAGTAACAGAAAAAAAAGGTACTAATTTGTGGGTAGTCTAACAGCCACCTTAGTGTCACTTTCTGTATATTCTAAGTAGTCACTACACAGTGCAGGGGATATCATAATGCAGGGATTAGATTATTCCAGCACACTGAGAAGAATGTAAGAACATACAACTTACCAACCCCTAAGCATGACACGCCTTTATTTATTTGCTATGTGACCAATGCACTGTTGTAGTCGTGAAATGCTCTCCTGAATTCCTCTTCCTTTTATAAAAGAAAGAAGATTATAGGGGGAAAGCTATAGGGCTTCATCAAAACAGGCTGTGATGAAGGATAGCATTCAACTATCCCCACTGTAGTAAGGATTGGCAGCAATAAAACCATGAAGCACAATTTCAAGGTATTTGCCAGATTAACTACAACCCAGAAGCCTAGTCTTCAAAATCTCATGGTTCTGATCTGGAAGGCGTTTCAAAACATACCTGCCCTTGGGAATATCGATTAAAAACTCAAGATGGAAATACTCTCTGATCAATAAATCCCACTACTAGAAACTTAACCTATACATATAATTTTAACGACAATTATCTTACATGCATACTCAAGTACACAAAGAGAAATGTATACTACTGATGACTCAATTACTTGTAAGCACATAAAACTGGAAACTTTTTTTTGTTTGGCTATACCATGCAGCTTTGGGGATTTTAGTTTCCCAACCAGGGATCGAACCCAGGCTCCAACCCAGAAAGCACCACGTGCTAACCAGTGGAATGCCAGGGAATTACCGAAACTGTAAGTGATTTAGACACATCAGAAGGAATTAGTAAAAACACTTGCTGAAACATTTAACTTTGAATTCCACTACCCAAATAACCAAAGAAGTGCTATTATATTAAAGACAAATTACTCACAGCCTCTGAGTTATCAATAAACGGATCTGTCTCATCATAGCCAAAGCCTATATCGATTAAATCTTGTAGCCGATCCCTCCGGTGTTTACGGGGCTTCCCACCCTGTGAAGAACAGATATGTTAGACTGAATCAGTACTCATGTTGTTTCCATAAAATTGTAAAATACCTGTCAGAATTTGCAAACGACTAAATAATACCCCTCAGGAGGTTGAATTTAAATCCCCTCACATCTTGAACAAAAGCTGTACTTAGGGACTGGCTTCCAAAGTAAGTTAGCAGTGAAAAGCCTGGCTAACGTTACTCAGCCACATGATTGAGGTCGACACCAACAATGATAAGTCATATTGATACAGCATTACTCTTGACACGATGAGCCACAAATGGCACTTAAACTCTGCAGTCTTCCTCGCAAACACCTGTCACCTCAGTTATAGGTTAACCGTGAGATAAACATCACAACAAACGGAACCAGAGGAAAAACACCAAACTCAACTGAGGGACATTCTTACAAGTAATTGACCAGTATTCCTCAAAGTGGTCAAGATTATAAAAAACAAGAAAAATCTGAAAAACTGTCATACTCTAGATAAGCTTAGAGAGACAGAAAAATGAAATGTGATCTGCTCTCCTGCCCGGCATGCAGGCACTAAAAAAGGACAGTAGGGGGAAATAAGCAAATCTTGAATAAAATGCAGTATCGATTAACAGTAATGTACCAAAGTTGGTCTGTTAGTTGTAACAAGTCTGCTATACAATCATAAGATGTTACAGGGGAGACTGGGTAAGAACTATATGAAAATTCTTTGTATTTTCTTTCCAACTTTTCTGTAAATCCAAACTATTCTTAAAGTATTTTTAACGTCCTAGAATTAATTATACACATAGACATACAAGATAATAAAAAATGAATGCAAAGAGAAACTGGTGAAATCTGAGTAAGGTGTTTAGTCTAGTTAACTATATTGTGCCAATGCCAATTTCCTAGTTTTGGTAACTATAGTTAAGTCTCTGAGAAAAACCATGTCAAACCTGCTGTGAAGCAGGAGTGGGGAAAAGGAGATCTCAGAAAGCAGAGAGAAAACCATCAGTGCTAAGGGTACTGCCTGCCCACATTCCACCACTGAGTGAGAATGAGCCCTGTAGAAGCTGTAGTATGGGAGACCTAACTCTCCTATGGTTTGTATTTCCATAGTGCACGTGTCTCTCAGTGCACAGTTCATTTCACCATTTCTTCCACCGGTGAAAGATGGCTGAGTTTTCTGCAACATGGCTCTTAAATGAAAGCAAATTACTTCATCTATTTCCACGTGAAGAAATGGCGATCTCTTCCAGCGTTCACATGAAAAAAAAAAAAACAATTATGATGAACTTACTGAAAAATGTCTCCAACATAAAACCATTTCCTTTTTAGGTAATTCTGTAAGGTAATTCTGACTAAATGCTATGTTTGTATTACATATTAATGTTAAAAAAAAACCTACCCCCCATAACAATGACTCCATTGTATGCTTCTCATTGAATAAAACCATTACAATACCATCACCAGCGAGAGTGTCATTTTGGTTTGAGATAAAAGTAGTTGCTCACGTTTTCAGATTTTACCAATTTTAAAAAACAATTTGGAGACCAACACAGAGTGGAAACCATTTTCCTGGATAAGATGACTGAGTTCAGTTCAGTACAGTCACTCACTTGTGTCCGACTCTTTGCGACCCCATGGACTGCAGCATGCCAGGCTTTCCTGTCCATCACCAACTCCTGGAGCTTGCTCAAACTCACATCCATTAACTCAGTGATGCCATCCAACCATCTCATCCTCTGTCGTCTCCGTTTCCTCCCACCTTCAATCTTTCCCAACGTAACAGTCTCTTCAAATCAGTCCATTCTTCACACCAGGTGGCCGAAGTGTTGAAGCTTCAGCTTCAGCATCAGTCCTTCCAATGAATATTCAGAAGTGATTTCCTTTAGAATGGACTGGTTTGATCTCTTTGCAGTCCAAGGGACTCTCAAGAGTCTTCTCCAGCACCACAGTTCAAAAGCATCCACTCTTCAGTGCTCAGCTTTGTTTATGGTCCAACTCTCACATCCCTACATGACCACTGGAAAAACTACAGTTTGACTAGATGGACCTTTGTCATCACAGTAATGTCTCTGCTTTTTAATATGCTATTAAGGTTTGTCACAGCTTTTCTTCCAAGGAGCAACCGTCTTTTAATTTCATGGCTGACAGTCACCATCTGCAGTGATTTTGGAGCCCAAGAAAATAAAGTCTGTCACTGTTTCCATTGCTTCCCCATCTATTTGCCAAAAAGTGATGGGACCAGATACCATGATCTTCGTTTTCTGAATGTTGAGTTTTAAGCCAGCTTTCTCCCTCTGTTCTTTCACTTCCATCAAGTGGCTCTTTAGTTATTCCTCACTTTCAACCATAAGGTTGCTTTCATCTGAATATCTGAGGTTACTGATATTTCTCCTGGCAATCTTGATTCCAGCTTGTGCTTCATCCAGTCCAGCATTTCTCATGATGTACTTGGCATATAAGTTAAATAAGCAGAGGGACAATATACAGCCTTGATGTATCCCTTTTCCAATTCAGAACCTATCTGTTGTTCCATGTCCACTTCTAACTATTGCTTCTTGACCTGCATACAGATTTCTCAGTACAAAGAGTATGAACAGTATGAAAAGGCAAAAAGATAGGACACTGAAAGATGAACTCCCCAGGTCAACAGGTGCCCAATCTGCTACTGAAGATCAGTGGAGAAATAACTTCAGAAAGAATGAAGAGACAAAGCTAAAGGAAAAACAACAATCAATTGTGGATGTGACTGGTGATAGAAGTAAAGTACGATGCTGCAAAGAGCAATATTGCATCAGTCAGTAAGTTCAGTCACTCAGTTGTGTCCGACTCTTTGCAAACCCATGTACTGCAGCACCCCAGCCCTCCCTGTCCATCACCAACTCCCGGAGTTTATTCAAACTCATGTCCACTGAGTCAGTGATGCCATCCAATCATCTCATCCTCTGTTGTCCCCTTCTCCTTATGCCTTCAATCTTTCCCAGCATCAGGGTCTTTTCAAATGAGTCAGTTCTTCACATCAGGTGGCCTAAGTATTAGAGTTTCAGCTTCAACATCAGTCCTTCCAATGAATATTCAGGACTGACTTCCTTTAGGATGGACTGATTGGATCTCCTTGCAGTCCAATGGACTCTCAAGAGTCGTCTTCAACACCATAGTTCAAAAGCATCAATTTTTCTGCACTCAGCTTTCTTTATAGTCCAACTCTCACATCCATACATGACTACTGGAAAAACCATAGCCTTGACTAGACGGACCTTTGTTGGCAAAGTAATGTCTCTGCTTTTTAATATGCTGTCTAGGTTGGTAATAGGAACCTGGAATGTTAGGTTCATGAATCAAGGCAAACTGGTAGTGGTCAAACAGGAGATGACAAGAGTGAATACTGACATTATAGGAATCAGTAAATTAAAATGGATTGGAATGGGTGAATTTAATTCAGGTGACCATTGTATCTACAACTGTGGGCAATTCCTGAGAAGAAATGGAGTAGCCATCATGGTCAGCAAGAGTCCGAAATGCAGTACTTGGATGCAATCTCAAAAACGACAGAAGGATCTCTGTTCCTTTCCAAGGCAAACCATTCAATGTCACAATAATCCAAGTCTGTGTACCAATCAGTAAAGCTGAAGAAGCTGAAGTTGAACAGTTCTATGAAGACCTACAGGACCCTCTAGAACTAACACCCAAAAAAGATGTCCTTTTCATTATAGGGAACTGGAATGCAAAAGCAGGAACTCAAGAGATACCTGGAGTAACGGGCAAGTTTGACCTTGGAGTACAAAATGAAGTAGGCCAAAGGCTAACAGAGTTTTGCCAAGAGAACGTACTGGTCATAGCAAACACCCTCTTCGAACAACATAAAAGAAGACTCTATACATGGACATCACCAGATGGTCAATAACAAAAGCAGTTTCATTATATTCTTTGTAGGCTTCAACAGTATGTGAACCGAGAACTTTCAGATGTTCAAGCTGGTTTTAGAAAAGGCAGAGGAACCAGAAATCAAACTGCCACCATCCACTGATCATCAAAAAAGCAAGAGAGTTCCAGAAAAACATCTACTTCTGCTTTATTGACTATGCCAAAGCCTTTGACTATGTGGATCACAACAAACTGTGGAAAATTCTTCAAGAGATGGGAATACCAGACCACCTTACCTGCCTCCTGAGATATCTGTATGCAGGTCAAGAAGCACCAGTTAGAACTGGACATGCAACAACAGACTGGTTCCAAATTGGGAAAGTAGTACGTTAAGGCTGTATATTGTCATCCTGCTTATTTAACTTATACGCAGAGTACATAATGTGAAATGGCAGGATGGATGAAACACAAGCTGGAATCAAGATTGCTGGGAGAAATATCAGTAACCTGAGATATGCAGATGACACCACCCTTATGGCATAAAGTGAAGAGGAACGGAAGAACCTGTTGATGAAAGTGAAAGAGGAGAGCGAAAAGGCTGGCTTAAAACTCAACATTCAAAAAATGAAGATTATGGCACCAGTCCCATCACTTCATGGCAAATAGATCAGGAAACAAGAGGAACAGTGACAGACATTATTTTTTTGGGCTCCAAAATCACTGCAGATGGTGACTGCCGCCATGAAATTAAAAGATGTTTGCTCTATGGAAGAAAAGCTATGACAAGCCTAGACAACATATTAAAAAGCAGAGACATTACTTTGCTGAAAAAGCTCCATCTAGTCAAAGCTATAATTTTTCCAGTGGTCATGTATGGATGTGAGAACTGGACCATAAACAAAGCTGAGCGCTGAAGAATGGATGCTTTTGAACTGTGGTGCTGAAGAAGACTCTTGAGACAGCAAGGAGATCAAACCAGTCAATCCTAAAGGAAATCAGTTCTGAATATTCATTGGAAGGAATGATGCTGAAGCTGAAGCTCCAATACTTTGGCCATCTGGTGTGAAGAACTGACTCATTGGAAAAGACTCTGATGCTGGGAGGGATTGGGGGCAGGAGGAGAAGGGGACGACAGAGGATGAGATGGCTGGATGGCATCACCGACTCGATGGACATGAGTTTGAGCAGGCTCTAGAAGTTGGTAATGGGCAGGGAGGCCTGGCATGCTGCAGTCCATGGGATCACAAAGAGTCAGACATGAATGAGCTACTGAACTGAGAACTGAAGTTTAAAAAATTCATATTTGACTTGATAATTCAACTTACTCTGAACCACTAGTTAGATCCAAAAGTATCAGATAAAAGTGCATGGTATGGAAAGAAATATGTAATATATAGATTCAATGGAGTTCCTATCATATAACCAACAGCATTTTCCAGAAAATTAGAGCAAAAGATTTTACAATTTTTATGTAAACACAAAAGACCCTGAATAGCCATAGCAATATTGAGAAAAACAGAGCTGAATCAATTAGGCTCCCTGACATCAGACTATACTACAAAGCTACAGTCATCAAAACAGTATGGTACTGCCACAAAACTCCAGAGATAAATACACGTACATATGGTCACCTAATCTGTGACAAAAGTGGTAAGAATATATTAATATAATGGAAAAAAGACAGTATCTTTAATAAGTAGTACTAGAAATCCGGAGAGCTACATGTTAAAGAATGAAATTAGAACATTTTCTAATACCATACAAAAAATAAACTCAAAATGGATTAAAGACCTAAATGTAATACTGGATACTATAAATCCCTAAGAGGAAAACATAGGCTAAACACTCTCTGACATAAATCACAGCAAAGTCTTTTTTGATCTACTTCCCAGAGTAATGAAGATAAAAACAAAAATAAATAAATGGAACCTAATTAAACTTAAAAGTTCTTGCACAGCAAAGGAAGCCACAAGCAAGATGAAAAGGCAACCCTGAGAATGAGAGAAAATATTTGCAAACAAAGCAACAAAGTATTAATCGCTGAAATACACAAACAGCTCATGCAGCTCAGTATCAAAAAAATAAAAAACCAAAGAACCCAATCAAAGAATGGGCAGAAGATCTAAAGAAACAGTCCTCCAAAGAAAACATACAGACGGCTAACAGGCAAATGAAAAGATGCACATCATCACTAATTATCAGAGGAATGAAATCAAAACTATAATGAGGCATCACCTCACACTAGTCAGAATGGCCATCATCAAGATATCTACAAACAGAAAATGCTGGAAAGCGTGTGGAGAAAAGTGAACCCTCCTACTTTGTTAATGAGAATATAAACTGGTACAAGCAATATGGAGAAGAGTATGAAGGTTCTTCAAAAAAACTAAAAATGGAGCTAGCATATGATCTAGCAATCTCCCTTCTAGGCATATACCCAGAGAAAACAATAATTTGAAAAGATACATGTACCCCGATATTCATTCCACCACTGTTTACAACAACCAAGACATGAAACAGTTAGATACACAATGGAATATTACTCAGCCATTAAAAAAGAACAAAATAATGCCATCTGCAGCAACATGGATGGATCTAGAGACCACCATACTGAGTGAAGTCAGACATAGAAAAACAAATACTATATGTTATCACTTATATGTATAATCTAAAGAAATGGTATAAATGAACCTATTTACAAAACAGAAATGAAGTCACAGATATAGAAAACAATGGTTACACAAAGGGGAAAGGCTGAGTAGGGAGGGATATATTGGGAGAATGGGACTGACATACACATACTACTATGTATAAAATAGATAACTAATAAAAACCTACTGAATATCACAGGGAACTCTACTCAATACTCTATAATGACCTATATTGGAACAGAATCTAAAAAAAGGTGAATACATGTATAACTGATTCACTTTGCTGTACAGCAGAAACTAATACAACATTACAAATCAACTATACCTTAATTACTTAAGAAAAAATAATTTAAACAAAAGAAGAAAGCAGGGCTTCCACGGTGGCACAGTGGTAAAGAATGCACCTGCCAACGCAGGAGACACAGGTTCGATCCCTGACTCGGTAAGATTCCACATGCCGTGGAGCAACAAAGCCTGGGTCCCAGAACCAGCCTGTGCTCTAGAGCCAGGGAGCCACAACCACTGATGCCCCCTGCCCTAGAGTCTGCTGTGCAACAAGAGAAGTCACCACAATGAGAAGCCCGCTCACCGCAACTAGAGAGGAGCCCCTGCTGACCACAACGAGAGAAAAGCCTATGAAGCAACAAGGACCCAGCACAGCCAAAAATAAATAAAATTTCTCTTAAAAAGTGAGTGTGTGTGTATATATATATATATATATTTTTTTTTTAAGCAATATGTTAGACGTCAGAAGGACCTTAGGTTTAAGTAAGAAGTCTTTGTCTGAAAGAACTTGAAAATAATCTCAACAAATTAACTGAGCACCTATCAAGTGCCAGCCTTCATGGATTTTATAGTATTAAGAGAAAGATTAAATAAATGGTAAATAGGAAAATATACCTAGTCCTGGGTTTTTTTCTTAACAGAAGACAAAACCAAGGCTTTCGTGAGATATTTATGCCCAGACAAGGATGAGAGGGAGTAATCACTTGTGGAAGCCCAGTTCACTTGGGAAGTAACCAGTTCATTTGGAACTGGGAAATAACCTAGAAAGATCAGTGCTTTAACAAAATCACTCTGGCCACAGTGGTAGGGAATGAACACAGTTGAGATCAATTATGAAAGAAAAACTGCAGAAATTTGCGAGAAAGTCACAAGCTACTGGGGGCATAAAATATATACTTAAGTACCAATCATGATGAAGACGAAGGCCACCATCCACTGAGTGCTAACTTGCATCAGGACCTATACTAAGTACAAGTGTGTATTATTTCACATTTAACAAATGGGAAAAACTAAAGCTTGGAGAAGATAAATAACTTGTCTAAGATCACAGAGAAAGTAATAAAGTCAATTTTCAAACTCATGACCATCTGACTCTAAAGTATTATTCTATTAAAAGTTCTGTAAGAAAAGGAGGGGGCATATGTATATCTATGGCTCATTCATGTTGATGTATGGCAGACACTAACACAGTATTGTAACGCAATTATCCTCCAACTAAAAGTAAAGTTTTTTAAAAAAGTTCTGTAACAGAACTTATAGGACCTCTGGGTCATTTTTCCACTCAGAGACACACAAAACTCAATATAAAACACCAGTGTTCTTACCGTCAATCATTTCCAAATTAGCTTCCCCACTAGACGTTTCCATTTTATTCTTCTATTTTTCTGCCTTAAAGTTTCATTATTAACTAAAATTACACAATTTGATGACACTGGGATGTTTATTATTAACAGGGATGTGGAACAATTCAAATCCTCGTGGGTGGTGCAAAATGATACACCCACTTTGGAAAAGTTTGACAGTTTCTTATCAAGTTAAACACACACTTATCATATGACCTAACAATTCCTCTCTTACTATTTCCTAAAGAGAAATGAAGACATATGTTCACACATACACTTATGTTCCAATGTTACACCAGCTTTACTTTTAGCAGCCACAAACTGGAAACCACCCAGTGCCCATCACCCATCACCCAGTGTTACATCCACATGCTTTGAACCAATAAAAATAACTATTGATAACATGCAACACTTGGATGCACTTCAGAAGCATTATACCACGTTAAAGAAACCATATACAAAAAACTGTAAGAGGACTTTTATAGGAAACACTAGAAAAGAAAAAACTAAACCCGAAAATCTCTACTAACACAAAATAAACCAGAGGTTGCCAGGGGCCAGGGCTGGAGGGGAGAGGGTTATCTGTACAGAGGTAGAAGTGAACTTTCTGGGGTGATGAAATTGTTCTATATCATCACTGCTGTAGTGGTAATAGGAAAGCATATATTTATCAAAATTCACCAAACTGTATACTTAAATGAATGAACTGTATCTAAACTGTACTCCAATAACAATTTTTAATGGGCAAATTTGGCCTTGGAATACGGAATGAAGCAGGGCAAAGACTAATAGAGTTTTGCCAAGAAAATGCACTGGTCATAGCAAACACCCTCTTCCAACAACACAAGAAAACACTCTACACATGGACATCACCAGATGGTCAACACTGAAATCAGAATGATTATATTCTTTGCAGCAAAAGATGGAGAACCTCTATACAGTCAACAAAAACAAGACCAGGAGATGACTGTGGCTCGGATCATGAACTCCTTATTGCCAAATTCAGACTGAAATTGAAGAAAGTAGGGAAAACCACTCGACCATTCAGCTATGACCTAAATCAAATCCCTTATGATTATACAGTGGAAGTGAGAAATAGATTTAAAGAACTGGATCTGATAGATAGAATGCCTGAGGAACTATGGACGGAGGTTCGTGACAGGGATCAAGACCATCCCCATGTAAACGGAATGCAAAAAAGCAAAATGGCTGTCTGGAGAGGCCTTACAAATAGCTGTGAAAAGAAGAGAAATGAAAAGCCAAGGAGAATAGGAAAGATATAAGCATCTGAAGGCAGAGTTCCAAAGAATAGCAAGAAAAGGTAAGAACGCCTTCCTCAGCAATCAATGCAAAGAAATAGAGGAAAACAACAGAATGCGAAAGACTAGGGATCTCAATAAAATTAGAGATACCGAGGGAACATTTCATGCAAAGATGGGCTCGATAAAGGACAGAAATGGTCTGGACCTAACAGAAGCAGAAGATATTAAGAAGAGATGGCAAGAATACACAGAAGAACTGTACAAAAAGGATCCTCACGACCAAGATAATCACGATAGTGTGATCACTCACCTAGAGCCAGACATCCTGGAATGTGAAGTCAAGTGGGCCTTAGAAAGCATCACTACGAACAAAGCTAGTGGAGGTGATGGAATTCCAGCTGAGCTCTTTCAAATCCTGAAAGATGATGCTGTGAAAGTCTTGCACTCAATATGCCAGCAAATTTGGACAACTCAGCTGTGGCCACAGGACTGGAAAAGGTCAGTTTTCATTCCAATCCCTAAGAAAGGCAATGCCAAGGAATGCTCAAACTACCGCACAGTTTCACTCATCTCACATGTTAGTAAAGTAATGCTTAAAATTCTCCAAGACAGGCTTCAGTAATACATGAACCGTGAACTTCCAGATGTTCAAGCTGGTTTTAGAAAAGGCAGAAGAACCAAAGATCAAATTGCCAATATCCACTGGACCATGGAAAAGGCAACAGAGTTCCAGAAAAACATCTATTTCTGCTTTATTGACTATGCCAAAGCCTTTGACTGTGTGGATCACAATCAACTGTGGAAAATTCTGAAAGACATGGGAATACCAGACCACCTGACCTGCCCCTTGAGAAACCTGTATGCAGACCAGGAAGCAACAGTTAGAACTGGATATGGAACAACAGACTGGTTCCAAATAGGAAAAGGAGTCCGTCAAGGCTGTATATAGTCACCCTGCTTAGTTAACATATATGCAGAGTACATCATGAGAAACGCTGGACTAGAAGAAGCACAAGCTGGATCAAGACTGCCAGGAGAAATATCAATAACCTCAGATATGCAGATGACAGCACCCTTATGGCAGAAAGTGAAGAGGAGCTAAAAAGCCTCTTGATGAAAGTGAAAGTGGAGAGTGAAAGTTGGCTTAAAGCTCAATATTCAGAAAACGAAGATCATGGCATCTGGTCCCATCACTTCATGGGAAATAGATGGGGAAACAGTGGACACAGTGTCAGACTTTATTTTTTTGGGCTCAAAAATCACTGCAGATGGTGCCGGCAGCCATGAAATTAAAAGACGCTTACTCGGCGGCCGTGGTGGGCTGGCGCACTAAGCACAGCCGAGAGCAACCCCACGTCCGTGGTCAGGGGCAGCGGCCTAGAGTGCCAGGCTGCGATGGCGCAGGAACAGCCAAGAGGAGCTACCCCGCGTCCAAGGTCAGGGCCAGCGGCCGAGGCTAAGGGCAGCAGCAGGAAGGAGCAACCCAACGCCCAAGGCTAGGGGCGGCGGCCAGGAGGGGCAACCCCACGACCAATGAGCGGTGGCTGTGCGCAGGAGGGCCTAGAGGAGCCATCCCACGTTGAAGGTCAGGAAGGGCGGCAGGAGGAGTTACCCCTCATCCAAGGTAAGGAGCAGTGGCTGTGCTTTGCTGGAGCAGCTGTGAAGAGATAGATACCCCACGCCCAAGGTAAGAGAAACCCAAGTAAGATGACAGATGTTACAAGAGGGCATCAGAGGGCAGACACACTGAAACCATACTCACAGAAATCTAGTCAATCTAATCACACCAGGACCACAGCCTTGTCTAACTCAATGAAACTAAATCATGACCGCCGGGCAACCCAAGACGGGTGGGTCATGGTGGAGAGGTCTGAAAGATTGTGGTCCACTGGAGAAGGGAATGGAAAACCACTTCAGTATTCTTGCCTTGAGAACTCCATGAACAGTATAAAAAGACAAAATGATAGGATACTGAAAGAGGTACTCCCCAGGTCAGTAGGTGCCCAATATGCTACTGGAGATCAGTGGAGAAATAACTCCACAAAGAATAAAGGGATGGAGCCAAAGCAAAAACAACACCCAGCTGTGGATGTGACTGGTGATAGAAGCAAGGTCCGATGCTGTAAAGAGCAATATTGCATAGGAACCTGAAATGTCAGGTCCATGAATCAAGGCAAATTGGACGTGGTCAAAGAGATGGCAAGAGTGAATGTCGACATTCTAGGAATCAGTGAACTAAAATGGACTGGAATGGGTGAATTTAACTCAGATGACCATTATATCTACTACTGCGGGCAGGAATCCCTCAGAAGAAATGCAGTAGCCATCATGGTCAACAGAAAGAGTCCGAAATGCAGTACTTGGATGCAATCTCAAAAACGACAGAATGATCTCTGTTCGTTTCCAAGGCAAACCATTCAATATCACAGTAAGCCAAGTCTATGCCCCAACCAGTAATGCTGAAGAAGCTCAAGTTGACCGGTTCTATTAAGACCTACAAGACCTTTTAGAACTAACACCCAAAAAAGATGTCCTTTTCATTATAGGGGACTGGAATGCAAAAGTAGGAAGTCAAGAAACACCTGGAGTAACAGGCAAATTTGGTCTTGGAATGCAGAATGAAGCAGGGCAAAGACTAATCGAGTTTTGCCAAGAAAATGCACTGGTCATAGTAAACACCGTCTTCCAACAACATAAGAAAAGACTTTACACACGGACATCACCAGATGGTCCACACCGAAATCAGATTGATTATATTCTCTGCAGCCAAAGATGGAGAAGCTCTATACACTTAACAAAAACAAGACCAGGAGATGACTGTGGCTCAGATCATGAACTCCTTATTGCCAAATTCAGACTGAAATTGAAGAAAACAGGGAAAACTGCTAGACCATTCACGTATGACCTCAATCAAATCCCTTATGATTATACAGTGGAAGTGAGAAATAGATTTAAGGGCCTAGATCTGATAGATAGAGTGCCTGAGGAACTATAGAATGAGGTTCGTGACATTGTACAGGAGACAGGGATCCAGACCATCCCCATGGAAAAGAAATGCAAAAGAGCAAAATGGCTGTCTGGGGAAGCCTTGCAAATAGCTGTGAAAAGAAGAGAAGTGAAAAGCCAAGGAGAAAAGCCAAGATATAAGCATCTGAATGCAGAGTTCCAAAGAATAGCAAGAAGAGATAAGAAAGCCTTCTTCAGCGATCAATGCAAAGAAACAGAGGAAAACAACAGAATGGGAAAGACTAGAGATCTCTTCAAGAAAATTAGAGACACCAAGGGAACATTTCATGCAAAGATGGGCTTGATAAAGGACAGAAATGGTATGGACCTAACAAAAGCAGAAGATATTAAGAAGAGGTGGCAAGAATACACAGAAGAAGTGTACAAAAAGGATCTTCATGACCCGGATAATCACGATGGTGTGATCACTCATCTAGAGCCAGACATCCTGGAATGTGAAGTCAAGTGGGCCTTAGAAAGCATCACTACGAACAAAGCTAGTAGAGGTGATGGAATTCCAGCTGAACTATTTCAAATCCTGAAAGATGATGGGCTGGGCTGGAGGAAGCACAAGCTGGAATCAAGATTGCTGGGAGAAATATCAATAACCTCAGATATACAGATGACACCACCCTTATGGCAGAAAGTGAAGAGGAGCTAAAAAGCCTCTTGATGATAGTGAAAGAGGAGAGTGAAAAAGTGGGCTTAAAGCTCAACATTCAGAAAACAAAGATCATGGCATCCGGTCCTATCACTCCATGGGAANGATGCTAAAGCTGAAACTCCAGTACTTTGGCCACCTCATGCAAAGAGTTGACTCATTGGAAAAGACTTTGATGCTGGGAGGGATTGGGGGCAGGAGGAAAAGGGGATGACAGAGGATGAGATGGCTGGATGGCATCACGGACTCGATGGACGCGAGTCTGAGTGAACTCCGGGAGTTGGTGATGGACAGGGAGGCCTGGCATGCTGCGATTCATGGGGTCGCAAAGAGTCGGACATGACTGAGTGACTGAACTGAACTGGTAGTTCAGATGGTAAAGAATCTGCCTGTGATGAGGGAGACCCAGGTTCAATCCCTGGGTGAGGAAGATCCCCTGGAGAAGGGAACAGCAACCCACTCCAGTATGCTTGCCTGAGAATTCCACTGACAGAGTCTGGCAGGCTACAGTGCATGGTGTTGTAAAGGGTCAGACATGACTAAGCAACTGACTACTAACACAACTCTTACTAAACCACTGATACTTTCTGTATAACTAGTGGAAATTCCATCTCAAAGCCTGTTGTATCAGCCCTTCAGAGAAATAAGGATTCTGCTCATTGACATACTGACAGGGGCTTTGGGAAGCTAGTCATATATACAGCATCAGTGCTTGTCTCACAGGTCCCATTGATGAAGTTCACATTAGAGTAAGTGTTCAGTGCAGTTCATCAAACATTTTATTTCCTCATTCAGTTCAGTAACTTTGTGACCCCATGGACTGGAGCATGCCAGGCTTCCCTGTCCATCACCAACTCCAGGAGCTAGCTCAAACTCATGTCCATTGAGTCAGTGATGTCATCCAACCATCTCATCCTCTGTCGTCCCCTTCTCTTCATCCCTTCAATCTTGACCAGCATCAGGGTCTTTTCTAATGTGTCAGTTCTTTGCCTCAGAAGGCCAAAGTATTGGAGCTTCAGCTTCAACATCAGTCCTTCCAATGGAATACTCAGAACTGATTTCCTTTAGGATTGACTGGTTTGATTTCCTTGCAGTCCAAGGGACTCTCAAGAGTCTTCTCCAACATAGTTCAAAACCATCAGCTCTTCAGTCCCCAGCTTTGTTTATGGTTCAACTCTCACATTCATACATGACTACTGGGAAAACCATAGCTTTTGTCAGCAAAGTAATGTCTCTGCTTTTTAATATGCTGCCTAGGTTTGTCGTATTATTTCCTCATATTAATCCTCCATTCATCCTGCCTAATATCATCTAACATTTCTAAAATATCATTTCGTATCATTTCCTTGCTCAAAATACTTCAGAAGCATCCTATTACAAAATAAATCCAAAAGTCTTACTATGCCATTAATTAAATGCCTTCTACATGCTAACTCAAAACTACCTTTCCAACTTTTTATTCACTTGAGCACTTTAATCCATTTAGTTTATATACCCACTCTCCTCCCAAACATGCTGGCTTATCTTTCCTCATGCTTTCCCCTTATTTGGAATAATCTCTTACTCCTGTCTGAATACTCCCACCCTTTACAGCTTAGTAAAGCTTTTCTCCTAGATGTTTTCCACTCAAAATCACAATGATCTTTTTCTGCTCTCCTAATATATATTTTTGTCTAGGCACAATTAGTTGCCTATAAAAGATTTATCTAGGGAAAACTTAAAAAACAAATAAGATCTATTTTAATGAGCACAATGAGACTTATGCATAAGTCCAGTAACTTACACCTACGTAGAAAGACTTAGGAACATTTAAGTCTAGTCAAAGATACCAGTAATTACCACTGGAAATGATAGCTGTTATGAATAGCTCTGAATCTCTATTATATTCAGTAAAATGGTTAAATAAGTAAATGTGACACTTGTTAATGATAGCAACCAAAATGGCTAATGCTTTACCTAATAGTATTAATCAAACTAAAATGCCTCTAAAAATAGGATCTTAGAAGTATAAGGATTTTAACAAGCTCTTATCAATTATAGCACCGTAACAATGATAAAGGTATAAGTTATATATACTATGACAAATCTATTCAACATGAACAGCCATTTTAAAACAACGTGGTAGAAGACTATTCAATAGAACAATTTACCAAATGTTATGTATAGTTCAGGCTATTCACAGAAAAAGTAATATTGATGTTCACTAAGTATCTGGAAATGGTCAACCTAACTGGTAATCACGGAGACAACATTAAAAATAACAAGTTGTTTATTCAACTATTACACAAACAGAAGGATTTAAGAAAAACACAATAATATACATCTATAGCTATATATATAGCTTTACATATATAAAGCTCAAAGAATTATAACCAGTGGATAACCATGGTTATTACCAGTGTGGAAGGGATATAATTGGAAGTACCCACTCCAGTACTCTTGTCTGGAAAATCCCATGGACGGAGGAACCTGGTAGGCTGCAGTCCATGGGGTCGCTAGGAGTCGGACACTACTGAGCGACTTCACTTTCACTTTTCACTTTCATGCATTGGAGAAGGAATGGCAACCCACTCCAGTGTTCTTGCCTGGAGAATCCCAGGGACGGGGGAGCCTGCCATCTCTGGGGTCGCACAGAGTCGGACACGACTGAAGCGACTTAGCAGCAGCAGCAGTGAAGGAAGACTTTGGCTTGCAGGATCTCAGTTCCGCAACGAGGGACTGAATCCAGAACTACAGCAAAGAAAATCTGGAATCCTGACCTCTAGGCCACCAGTGAAATTTCTTTTTTTTTTAATCTACAAATATTAAAAATTCACCTAAAGAAACTCAAGACAGATTGGCAAAGGACGGTATTCTCATGTCTTTCCTACTAGGCCTATTTGGAGCTGTTCTCTTGTCCAGTATCTTTAGCAAAAATACTCCTCAGAAGCATCAAAGCCTTACCTGATAAATTGTCTGGCCTCCTGCAGTTGTTGATATTATAGTTTACATAGTAAATGCATCTTAAAACAACGAAAATTTTATTTTCCAAATTTTAAAAAGCCTTTGAATTTTGCTACATCTAAGACGTAGAAATCCCTTTAAATCTATTCCTGGAGGGCACTAGTTCACATACCATGACTCAGAAAAAAATGGCTTACCAAGTCATTAGTACCTGCTTAACCCGATAATCAGTGTTTTGAGCCAATGAAGCCCAATTATACTGGAACACCAGAACGGAAAACAAACTTAGAGGACCACCTATTGTCTCCAAGTTATAATAACCCTAGAAGACTTTTGAGAGTCCCTTGGACTGCAAGGAGATCCAACCAGTCCATTCTGAAGGAGATCAGCCCTGGGATTTCTTCAGAGGGAATGATGCTGAAGCTGAAATTCCAGTACTTTGGCCACCTCATGCAAAGAGTTGACTCATTGGAAAAGACTCTGATGCTGGGAGGGATTGGGGGGCAGGAGGAGAAGGGGACGACAGAGGATGAGATGGCTTGATGGCATCACTGACTCGATGGATGTGAGTCTGAGTGAACTCTGGGAGTTGGTAATGGACAGGGAGGCCTGGTGTGCTGCGATTCATGGGGTCGCAAAGAGTCAGACATGACTGAGCGACTGAACTGAATAACCAACTTTCATTGATCACCTACGGAAGACAGAAGCATGACATTGCCAAGACTCCAATTTGATAACCGAGAAGAAAATATCTCCTGGTCACACAGATAGTTGTTGCAGCCCTATCACAACCTTATCTTCCACCTTTACTAATTTCCTTAACCTACCAACAGAAATGGGTAGAGATTTAAGTCAGTGGAAAGTCAATCAAGAGCTGACTTAACAACACAGAAACAGTATACTCAGATTTCTATAATCACCACTTATGGATTCAGAACCTTCCTCCCCAATACCCTAAAACTGCTGATTCTCAACTGTTCCTATGGGATTTAAAGAAGATGAAGAGAATTTATTTAGCTTAAAGAGGCCAAGGACTTAAAAGGGCATGTCATGGCAAGCAATTAGAATTGTTACCTGCAATAAAGAAACTATTATTTGAGGGGAGAATTCTCTCTTGCCCTTTGAAAAACCACACCCATCAGACTGCTTTAAAAGGCTATTATTTTACATTTTTATATTTTTGTATTTGTAGTACCACACTATTACTGGTCAACAGAACTTAAATACACTTGTGCTTTGTAAGTAGAATTCATTTTGTGGTACTATTAACAAGCTGGCCCAAACTGTTTTACCCAAAGTCCTACCAAGTTGATCCTTAGGGACAAGATCTAGTATAAGGCAAAAACAAATAGAGGAAAACCAGCCCAGGAAGTTCTCAAGGAAGCTCGAATGCCTCAGCAAGTGTATATGATGACCTAATAATATGAAGAGCAGAGAGAATCCTTAAAATTCCCAGACAGGGCACATAAATGCTTTCTGATATCCACTTATATCACTCTCATATTTGAGGACACTTTTCAAACAATTTATAATTATTTTAAGTACAAAAATATATTTCCTTTCAACTCAGTTTAGTATATACTATGAAGAAGCCAATTTCATTGAAAATTAGTTATGCCAAAATATTGCCATTCTTTAAAACATAATTGAACAAAATCAGTTTTAAAAGCCATACCAACAGAATGAGTTTTTATGTACTTTTTTTATTAAAGTATTAACTCTACTTCATCAAATGCCTTACTTATAAGACTGCTCATAACTTTTACACCATTAAATCTACCCCATCCTCTCTTTTAAAATAAATGTGAAGCTACTTAAGGGTTCAGAAAATCCAAAATCAAAGCATCAGAGGTGGGATTCAAAATCTATGTGGTATAATAAGCAGATTTTAAAGTGACAATGTGATTTTATAAAGGCTAATAAATGCCTGGCAGAATACGTCTTCCTGTTTAGAGGAGTCACTGAGATTCAAACAGTTTTAACTGCAAGGTATCAGATATTGGGTTGAGCACTTTCCTTTAGATTACTGAATTTATATCCACTTCTAGGACAGCATGATCTTTCAAGATGCTGGGTAAGAGAGTGAGGAAAATCACTAAAACAAATCTTCCAACCACCAAATGTCATCCTATGGCCTCGCAGGCTTAGAGAACAAGTCTATACCCATCAAACCAAACTTCATTCCATGCTCTAATCTAGAGTATACATGGCCCCTCAGAAAAACATACACAACCTAGAAATATCTAAAAACTGAACTGGAAAGTACTATACATATTTAGCCTCAACATGTGGAGCCTTAAGACTGGAAATGAGGAAAGTTATGGTGGTCTCTTTAAACGGTATTCTACTTCCTGCCTACAATAACCAACAAGACAAATGTGAAATGTCAAAACTTGGACTGAGCTATTTATTGTGAGTGTACAACAACCATTTTGATATATTCTAGGTAGAAGTAAGTGCTAAATACTTATGTTGCTCTTTTTCCAAAAAATAATTTAGCAACTGATGCTGAATACATACCATCACATACTGAGGAAATACATACTGTGGAAAATTCTTCAGGAGATGGAACTACCAGAGCACCTGACCTGACTCCTGAGCAATCTGCATGCATGTGAAGAAGCAACAGTTAGAACTGGACATGGAACAACAGACTGGTTCCAAATTAGGAAAGCAGTATGTCAAGGCTGTATATTGTCACCCTGCTTATTTAATTTATATGCTGAGTACATCATGCAAACTGGCGGGATGGATGAAGCACAAGCTGCAATCAAGACTGCCTGGAGAAATCAATAACCTCAGATGCAGATGACACCACCCTTATGGCATAAAACGAAGAGGAACTGAAGAGCCTCTTGATGAAAGTGAAAGAGGAGAATGAAGAAGCTGCTTAAAACTCAACATTCAAAAAACAAAGATTGTGGCATCCAGTCCCATCACTTCATGGCAAATAGATGGGGAAACAATGGGAACAGTGACAGACTTTATTTTCTTGGGCTCCAAAATCACTGCAGATGGTGACTGTAGCCATGAAACTAGAAAATGCTTGCTCCTTGGAAGAAAAGTTATGACCAACCTAGACAGCATATTGAAAAGCAGAGACATTACTTTGCTGACAAAGGTCATCTAGTCAAGGCTATGGTTTTTCCAGTAGTCATGTATGGATGTGAGAGTCTCAAACAGTTGGACATGACTGAGCGACTGAACTGAACTGACACACTGTCACATTATTTGACAAGTAATGTAGCAGGAAATATGACAGACAATAAAAATAGGACAGAATGGGGGAAAAACACAAAGCAATCATTCAATACAGGATTCTATATTCCCCATAATTTCTGTTGTCACTGCTTTTCAACTACCAAAGCTGTCTCAGTTCTTCTAGCTACAAGCAACGGCTGCAGGATAAAGTGCACCCTATACTCCACAGGCAGCCTTCCCTTCTCCCTTAGGTGGTCACCTGCTCCCTCTTCACACAACTCCTCTCCAGCACAATAGCTATATATACTAAAGACCACAAAAAGCTCACAAACTGGCCTCACAGGCTTTCCAACAAATCACAGAATTTATCACTAACATCTCTCTTGGACCCAGCCACATCTCAATGCATCCTATTTTTCTCCTTATCAGGAAATCCCCAACTGAGTTTAGCTTGCCCGGTTCTCTGAATCTTCATACAAATGCATGCTTCATCCAGTAGAAATGGTATAGGCTCCCATGTGTACCACCAGTCACCCTGCTCACAGAAGAGAAAGGGCAGAATGTAAAAAGTAGATGAACTGACAAGTTAAATGTATTAGGAAAAAAAAACAAACAGTGAACCAAGTACACAAAGGTCTCAAATCAAAGCTTGAGAGCCAACTATGGCCCTCAGATATATTTTAGCTAGCCCAGGAGGTGTTTTAGTTAGAAGCCAATATTTAAAAGTAAGAAAAATAGAGTAAAATCCAGATTTCAGCATTCTTTTGAGAAACGGAAAGATTTGGTAACCCTAAGGCCAAATTCCTGCAGTTAACAAAGGCTGGAACCGAGCAGCAGTGTCCCCTTTAGAAAGGGCATGTGCTATCTGTCCCCTGTTCGGAAGAATCCCCCACTTTCAGTGTCCATCAGACTTGCTTCACTGATTGATCAGTGCACAACTGAGGTCATCTGAATTTGCTACTCCTGAATTTCAAACACTAAAATAACTATAGGACAGTATAAACTATAGGGCAATAATATCCCCATTTGTAGTTTAACCATACTCTTTTTGTGAGAGAGATCTTCTCCCAAGTCATTGTTGGCCAATAATTTTTCTTAAAGGGCTCCAAATAATCTGTTGTGGTCTGTAAGAAGACACAACAGTTAAGAAGAATATGTAACAAGTGATTGGAGGACCAAAGATAAAGGCTACATGGAACAGAATGCCTGAAGGAAAAGATCAAAATCAGTGGGGTTGTCAATTAAGAGGTTAAAACCACACAGATGTTTATGTACAAAGAAGTTATGACATGTACAGAATAAAGCAACTCTCCACAAGAATGATAAGCTTTAATTTCTGTTTTATCCAATGAAGTAATTCTCTGCATAGGTCTAGCCCTCTGGGTAATCAGGAGGCCAAGTTAATATATCTGCCTAAAAGAGAGAGAAAAATATTGGTGTTTTAATGTCTTTTTTTGCAAAATTAATCTGTTACTTGCTATTTCCTGAAATAAATTATTTTTCAGAGAAAAGAATGATATGTTTAAGTGACTAAACAGCGTTTCACATTTAGATAGCACTTTAAACATTTTAAACATTAACAATCTATTTTTCATCTTATGCTGACAAAACTTCTGTGTTATAAAGTTGACTAAGCAGACCTTACTTTCCCCTCACACATACTAAAGCACAAAGAAGCCAAGAGGTTTCACTAAGGTAACCCAGCTAGTTATGGCAAAGAGAAGATTAGAATGCAGCTTCATTAAAGCATGACCCTGGGTTCTTTCCACTACAAGCTGCTGCTGCTGCCGCCTCTCATCCAATGTAAACCTACAAAGGGTGGAAAAGAGGTTCAAAGGATCCATTCAAGTCTCCAAAGTTCCTCCCAATTTCAAGAAGAGACTGGCTCTTCTACTCAATTTTAGGTCCCCAAAGGAGAGTCACTCATTTCCACAGACACTGCATTTGTGTGTCATATATGTTTTGTCTTCCCAATTATTTTTAAAGTTTCTCCAGGAGGCGGCAAATAACATGATTCTTTGTATGTCCAACATAAATACTCAAATATTTTATTATTTATATACAAAATTTAACAAATTATCTCCATCTCTTACTCCAAGAAACAAAACATCAGAAACAACCTTAAGTGATTTTCAGAAATAATGACAAGGACATCTAAGTTATATTACAAAGGGGGAAAAAAGTACGAAGAAAAGGTAGCTAGGGATACAAGTTTTATTTGTGTTTTATAAACCTCAAAATGTTTATAAGTCATCCTTTTGTCATATGCACAAAAAGTAATCGAACTTTGGTGGGTTAACATTTTGCAAATATCTAAAAGATTTTCTTTTAGTTAAAATATAAATATACATATGGTGCTTATATAAATAATTGCCATATATGTATAAATATACATATATACATCTGCATATTCTGTCTTTAAACACCAATAAAAATCTCTGCTGTTTAAGAGTGATCTTTTGTGAAGCCTGGAGCCTAGAGCTGGACAAGATATCTTCTCACGGGTCACTTAAGAGTCTGATGATTTTCTTAAAAGGTTCCAAATAATTTGTAATACTATGCATACTTAACATTCACTGTGATGATATTCATGGCATGCTTTCAGATTTATGTACATAAAACCTTGATGAGGCAGAATATTTTAAATCTCTACTTAGAATGAAATAAAAGAGTCAGCAGTCAAAATAAAAAAATAGATCAGAAATATAGTCCATTAAATTCAGTGATAACAAGAGTAACATTTTATCCTTGCAAAATGACAGTGCTTGAGTATATCCTAATCACATAAAACAATTTTACACATCAACCAACTTCTTTTGGACACTGGTTTTTCTATGCCAAGAACTATCTAAAAGATCCCCAATAAGATTTAATGCAAACTGTGAGGTTCCGTCCTTATAGGATATGCTGGGAATCTTCCATTTCCAAAGGGCAATTGTAACCCTTGGTTTTATAACCCATGGGGGAAAAAAACATTTTAATAAGAGTGTTGGAGGGAGTAGAAACTAATAACTGAAACTCCTAATTTGGTAATACTGTATATACCAAAAATATACATGCGTAAATGTTTTGATCTAAAAAATCCCCTTCTAGGAATTTGTTCTACAGATAAACTTGAAGAAGTATGAAATGCCGTGCTACTAAATAATTTGCTGTAGCACTATTAGAAAAGCAAATTTTTGGAAACAATTTTGCAATTATATGGGGACTAGTTAAATAAACTGTGATATTTCCATACAACGGAATACCATGTAGCTTTGAAAAAGAGAGAAAGCTCCCTTTGCCTGAATATGAAAAAAAATCTCCATGATATAGGAAATGAAAAAAGCAAAGAGCAGAATCATGTATTCTGCAATATGTGTAAAAGGGTGGTGGCAGGAGAAGGAATAATGTATACAGAAAGATACACATAAAATATCTTTGGGAAGGACACTCAAGAATACTATTTGCCTCTCGGAAATGAGATTAGGTGGGTGGACAAGAGAATAAATGGAAGATTTTTCATTCCATACTTTTGAATTTGAGCCATGTAAAATGGACTAGCTGCTAACAACACTAAATTAAACCAAAGTATTTATTAATTTGTAGAAAAATTATAGACAGCTATTTCAGGACTTATAATCTGAGAACACTGCATTATAATTAACACTGCAAATCAGTGTAACAACTTTGGCTATTCTTTCCATCAGTTCACCCCTCAAGATATTATACAGCCACAGACTCCCTGGTGGCTCAGACGGTAAGGCGTCTGCCTGCAATGCGGGAGACCCGGGTTCAATTCCTGGGTCGGGAAGATCCCCTGGAAAAGGAAATGGCAATCCACTCCAGCACTCTTGCCTGGAAAATCCCATGGACAGAGGAGCCTGATAGGCTACAGTCCATGGAGCCGCAAAGAGTTGGACATGACTGAGCGACTTCACTTCACTTTACTTCACAGACTACAGAGTCAGAGAAAGGTGTGAAAAATCTGAGCTGCTCAAATTTACAGGGAAGAAAACTCTGGCACAAAGAGGTTAAATAAACTCACCAATGGATACAATTAGCAGCTGGCAAAGTATGACCTAGAACCTGACTCACATTTCAAAACATTCTCATGTATTTTCCTCCCCTCAAACTGCTTCCTCATTACCACAAAGAGCCAACAAGCGTTCACCAAGATCACCAAGAAATGACAGTTACTACAACAGCCACCCTAACTGCATTTTGAAGATAACACAAATGACAGGGCTAGTGTGAGCTGATATCCTATCTCTGTGAGATACTTTTCAGTGCTCTCAGAGGAACCACAAGAGAGGTAAGGTCTTGCTTCTATTGGGTCAGGTCTGAGCAACGAGACAGGGGTAGTTAAAGCCATAGAACAAACATGGGAAGGGTATGGGAGGGATTTTCCAACAAAGTCAATTACACCAGAAAAACTGAAATCAGGAAATTCAAATTTATTTTTATATTAAAACAAACACTAATCTATTGTGGCACAGTTTATAAAATGCACATGGATTTTTAAGGTAGACGAGGCACTTATAAAGAAATTTCATGATGCTTCTGATTGATCCTGTAGTGGCCTAGAAGGACACACATGCAAAATCTCTTAAACACTTAAGAGGCAGGAAGGCTTAAGAACTACTACACCAAAGGAATGAAAGCAGTGTTCTCAATGGCAGTGGAAAGAGCAAAGGATTAAGCTAAAATAGACCTGCAAATGCAGTCTCATTTCTGCCATCAGTACATGTGACCTTAGATCAGTTATTTAACCTTAAGCTCAGACCTGTTTCCTCATCTGTAAATGTGGTCAATGTCACTTACCTTGCAGTGTTGTTACAAGGACTGCAGATAATGATAAGCAAACTGCCTAAACTCCAAAAGGAGCACAAGAAATGACAGTTACTACTATAGCCACCACAAACCTATCAGTGTCTTTATTTGATCATCTAACCATTTATCTGGGTTCAATTTATTAGAACAAGATAATGTGAGCAATGGATGTCATAAGCCCTCCCAACCAGTCACAAGAAAAAAACAAAAAATAGGCCAACAGGATAAAATTACCTGAGTGAAGTTTACTATACTCACATATTTCATTTCAAACTTCTTAGCCAACATTTCCACTTCTTGCCTCTCTTGATGATCATCATTGAACGGATCTTCTGTGTAAACGGGCTTTTTCTGATTCAAAGTGAATGGTAAAAGAAATAGAAGTATTAGTATTACTTCAGTTAGAGTTGACTATATCTTTAAAATGTAGTAAATGAGTCAATTTTTCCAAATATTAACAAATAAATTAGAAGCATT